>JARGXW010000282.1:0-179925 GCA_029204085.1 Mycena sp. CBHHK59/15 | reverse complement strand
CAAGCCCCGGAGATCTTCCGGTCCTCCGATCTTCCGGTCCTCCGATCCTCCGGTCTCTCCGGACTGAAGTTCATCGGCTCGGTATATAACAGGCCCGGGTAAACCGAAAAATTCGGACAGCTTCATTTTCCCTGGATTCCGACATGTTGCTGCCCTCCAGAAAGAGGGACTTCGTATTTGGGACGCGTCTCTGGATCGCCTCTTTACATCCACACTGGTTGAGCATTTCAAAATTTTCACCTTCTTTTTCAGTGAAAAATGTTGTTTATTTTTCAGACATTTTTCACTGAAAAAGAAGGTGAAAATTTTAAAACTTTTTCAGCACTTTCTCAATTCAAGGTGAAAAATTCGAAATAAAATAAGAAAGTGATGAAAATGTTTTGAAAATTTCACCTGCTTTTTCAGTGAAAAATGTGTGAAAAATAAACGACATTTTTCACTGAAAAAGAAGGTGAAAATTTTGAAATGTTCAACCAGTGCCAGGCCCTTCGTTGCTCTGGGAACGGCCGATGGCCCTGGCATGGCGGCGATAAATGGCTGTGTTGGACACCATGGTAAACAGGCCTGTCGAGTATACTGCAGACTGAAGGGACGTCAAAAGCCAGGGGGCACTCACTATTATCCTGCCTGCTTCATCCCCGATAACTACGACCAAGAAGGGTGCAGCCACCCGGACATCATTCTCAGCGAGCTGCTGGGAGACTTTACCTCCACAGAGGCCTCTCAGCGCTACGAGAAGAATCTCCAATATGTGATCGATTCACCCAACAAGACGCAATACGAGAAGCGCCGGTTGGAAACTGGTATCTCGAAACCCACGATATTCAGTGGGTTCCCATCCAAACACATTTTGGGTGTCCCGGGCTGCTTCGCCCTGGATATTATGCATTTACCCTCTCTGAATCTTCCCGATCTCTTCATTCCACTATGGTGCGGTTTATTCGACTGCGACAAGACCGACAGTAGAGATCTCTGGGATTGGGCCGTCTTGAAGGGATCCGTCTGGAAAGACCACGGGAAAATGGTTGTGAATGCCACACCATACATTCCCGGATCTTTTGATCGACCACCTCGCAATCCTGCCGAAAAGATCTCCAGCGGATATAAAGCCTGGGAATTCTTGCTCTATTTCTTCGGGCTCAGACCTGCCCTTCTTCACGGTGTTCTTCCTGATCCATACTGGCGCAATTATTGCAAATTGGTCCGCGGCAATCGCATCTTAATGCAAGAAAAAATTAGTCCAGTGGAGCTTCGAGAGTCAAATGAAATGCTGACCACATTTTCCGACGACTTTGAGGCTCTCTATTGCCAACGCCGGACTGATCGACTTCATTTGTGCGACCAAGTATCATACTCCTGCCCACATGCCATTCGAGACCGCCCGGGTTGGCCCTGGAATTATTTATTCCCAGTGGGCACTCGAGCGAACCATTGGGAATCTCGGTGAGGAGATCAAACAACATTCCAATGCATTCGCAAATTTGTCTCAACGTGCCCTTCATCGGTGCCAAGTAAATGCCTTGAAGGCGATGATACCAGATCTTGAACCCCTGAGAATCCCTTTCCACGTGGCTCTCTGGATCTCGGGAACGGTTATGTTCTACTCACGGCCATGGATAGTGCTGCCGCGAGGTTGACGAGTTCGAGGCCCTGGCAATTAGAGCCTACCTCTCCGATGCTGGGCAGGTCCTTTCGGAAACGTGGACGCCGTTTGTAACACGCTGGTCTCGTGTCCGCTTGCCGAATGGACAGGTTGCTCGCTCAGCATGGAAGGAAACTTTGAAACCAATCGGGCAACTGAGATGTGCACGTAATGTCAAGGTAAATGGTTCGATGATTATGCCCATTTCTGCTGCTGAATTCGAGAAATGCAGATCCACTATGAAGGCCGAATATGATTTGCCGAGGTACATTTCTATCTGATGTTCAAGGTTGGTGAAGTCTGAAAGCCTCTCGCCGTGGTGTCACTCTATGGGGAGCACCACCAGCAGCTGTATGAGGACTCTTCGAAAACATATGTCACGATGCAACACCTCGGGAATTCTGGTGTCCGTGTCATCGATGTTGTCTCCATTCTCTCCGTGGTGATGTTGGCACCAGATGAACAGTATGCTAAAACCTATCACGACGGATCCGAGCTCAACCGGAGATATTTGATGGAAAAGCCTGGATTGAAGCTGATGGAGATGATGGGCATCGAGCAGGAACTGGTCCCAGAGGTGTAGATTACAATATAGTATATAATAGAATTTCCATACTCACGCCACCAGCCTGCACCTCATTGAGAACAGAAAGATTAGAGGGCCAAACACGAACATACCGATCTTCCAAAGGTTTTTCGCAAGCAATTCCAAAGGACAACCCACGTTGAAAAATATTTAGGATATGAAGGGGCATTCCATCAATGCCTGGGAAAAAAAAATCGGACACCATTGTGTTCTGAAATGAACCGTCTCACAAGTTGCCATGAATGGATACGCGCCGCTGGGGTCTTCACGTCCGCCACAGAGGGACGGAATTTCTAATGTGCCATTAGTGAATATTATTGTCATTTACAAATGATAGATGACTTACAAGGGTGGCGCACGACGAACGAGATGTGCCGAATTCCCTTCCGGAAATTCTCTTTGTTTTCTCCTTTCTAGAGAATAAAGGTCAGAACATGATTTTCTCGCCAGAATGGACTCATGCCATACTGGTGCCAGGACTTCCTCCAGCGGCTGGGATGTAGGGACAAATTCTTCCTCTTCCATATTGCCCCCGTCCATTAGGACACTCTGTATCATCCGCGGTGATGTGGTGGTATTGGCAGTGGTGTCGCGGAAGGAAAGGGCGGATGAAACGGCCAGAATCTTGTGGTGATCGGTAACAATATATCCGCCACATGGCAGAATAGATAGATAGAGCCGGAACGATACAGATATTACAGATATTACCTCCATAGACGCGGTCTAGTCAGATCAAGTGAGAACGATAGAAATGCTTTACAGTCATCATGTGACCACGATCATTGCCGCTTCCAGTATTTTTCCATGCCGTCAAGCTGTTTTTCGTCCTCTTGCGTCTCACTTTCACGAGCCCACCATGTACGACCAGGACGACAGCTACCAGTACTCTAGCAGGTCCTTGACCCCTGGCTTATTCGATGGCTTCCTGCCGACCTTTTCGCAGGGTGGATCTGGCTCGCAGTCTTTTAGCGAGTCGTCAGACAGCTGGGCTTCGGAGCAGTATTCTCTGCATCCCTTTCGCTACAACTCGAAGGCAACCGCAGGCTCGGGCTTGGTACAACACCCCGTACAAGGGCCCGACATCGACTGCCGGCAGTGTGCCTTATTTAAGCACAATAACCTCGTGTTGACCACCGAGAATGCTACCCTCAAGTGCGTGCTCCCTCGACTGACTTCTCTGCTGTCTTATTAAAGCTTTGACCAATAGAGACGCGTACAATGCTCTCCTGGATGTGGTCGGACCGGCCCTCTCACGTACCTCCACTGATCATGCTCTCTCTGCCGATGTCAGTCCTGCATCGGCCCCACTGGCGATATCCGTCC
The DNA here is from genome assembly GCA_029204085.1 of Mycena sp. CBHHK59/15. Classification (NCBI taxonomy): domain Eukaryota; kingdom Fungi; phylum Basidiomycota; class Agaricomycetes; order Agaricales; family Mycenaceae; genus Mycena; species Mycena sp. CBHHK59/15. The sequence continues at coordinate 176,374 of JARGXW010000282.1, read as the reverse complement.
CTCTGCCGCCCGCACTGAAGCAATCAGACTACCTGAACGTCCCATTTTGGCACCTCCACGAATGGGTGGCCCACGAAAATTGACGGCCGGTGAATCAAGTACAGAGGGCCGCAGCCTCGGGGATCTGTTCGGGCTTCTAAGGGGATCAACGTTACAATGCTCTATGTGACGTCTGCCAAGGGTATGGCCATCGATGGGTTCAGAGCCGCAATATTCGTCGTCTGGGCATCAAACTATTTGTTGGGATGGCTGCCACGGGAGTGCCCCTCTCACCTGGACCCAGGGCAGTCTCCAAGGGCAGCAGTCTTTTAGCGTGACAATCTGTCATCATTTTCCGGAGATGGCGCTCTGCGAGAACGACTGGAAGGTGCAGAAAATGGCGAAGAACATGTACTCTTCGTGGCATAAGGCCAGATTTCCAACGGTATTAAGCTGGAAGCCAACGTAGGGGTGGCCGATGTGATTTGCCATCATTTGGGGCTCTGCCTATGTTACATAAGCGCCATCAAAACCCGTTCGACATTAGCAAAGTCACGTGACCGCTGTACTGTACCCATGTCACCGTCACCGCAAGTCTTCATTTTAACAAGTGTTCATATTGCGACCGGAGTTGTCACCACCCCGCAAGTCTTCATTTTGCCAAGCGACCTTGGGAGGATCTATAAGGAGTTGGAGAAGGCGATGGCGACTACGCAAAATTTCGCTTGACCTTCCCGGAACATTACGGGCAGGAGGAGAAGCGCGCATTTAGTTGGTGCCCTCGATCTCAGCAAGCGGCGTGTTACTTCCGATGCAGGCCGTCTTTGTCGGCAAAACGACCACCGAGTGTGAAATGGTATGTGGAGGCTGTTGCACTTGGCTACCAGACGGAACCCTCGGTAACCTCTATGTACTGGTCCAACCACCACACCATGCACCTCTTGGTGGATGGGATCATTGCGCCGTAGTTCGAAGCGACGAAGAAGCGGCTGAATCTCCCACCGAAAATCTCGATTTAGAAGATTGATTGCTGGTCGTGCACAAGTCCGCTGAGTTCTGCGCCTGGATGAAGAAGCACCACTGACCATCATCATCCTCTTCGTCCCGGGCGGCTGTACCAGCGTCAGACAGCCGCTCGATGTCGGTATTCAGCGTCTATTGAAACTGAGCATCAAGTGTTCTGCCCACCGCGATATCGTCGATGAAGCTCTCGGCCAGGTTCAGGCGGCAAGGATGCAGTTAAATCAGACTGAATACCACAGTCGGTGTCCTTCGTGATCGGTTGGTCGGATGGATCGTGCAGGCTATCCACATATCAGCGATCCGGCACTCATCATGAAGGTACCGATTTTCGAGTCTAATGCTGGCGTCATGCTAACTTATTTCAATATTTAGGCCTTCGAGATGTGCTCTGTGGGCGACTACAACTTCTCTCAAGCCAGTCTCACATCGGCCGACGCGTTAGGAAGACTTCACCGGCTCCCCATTGAAAACCCCGCTCTTTACGCAAGATGATGCCGCGGCGCCGGTTGCAGCCTCCGACGTCGAAGAGGAACCCTTCCTGGACGTCGATGTTTACGACGACTGTGAAATCCCTCTCAACGTCGTTTCTGAGCGGTGGATCATCAATTGGAGTCACTTTCGTTGTTGGCAAGTCGGGCGGTCTCGCTCGTGCAGGGGATGCAGAGAAGTCTGATGCTGAAGCCGAGGAGGAAGCCCCCGTCGTGCCCGTGGCGCTTGGTCGCGGCCAACGTAAGAAGATGGGAACTATGCACTACCAGGCCGTGCTTTGGGAGGAATATTAGTACACTTTTTCTGTAGATTTTTCACAAAATTAGGGTTGCTTAGAATCGGGTTTTTAGCACATTTAGGGCTTCAAAAAATTAGGTCTTCATTCTCAGAGTGTCACCGTCACCAGGACCAAAAATCTTCAGTTCAGAGGGCTGCGTCACGCATCACCTGAAGACTTGGTCGAAATAGTACAGTATAGTCCTCAGGCTTGACACTGTGCAGCACTACAGGATTACCAGAGCACTATATAGCTCTACATAGGTTTGATGGAATACTATGTAGTACTGTACCATTTCGTTCAATTCTCATTGGCTGTGACCTGTGACCACGGCATTCGAACTTGAGATTTCGTACATGGTCTGGGGTCGCTGTGACACCGATTTCTTTCCGTAAAGTCCCCCGAAACAAATAGAGAACACTCTCAGGCCTTCCCAATAACTACTCAGCACTGTCTGAGCATTTTGCGAATGGAATTGAGTGTGAAACAGCGGATCAAGAGAAACTGTCCTAAAGGGGTAACATCAAATTGATTACACTTTTTTTCTGCATCCCGTCCCCGCCTCACAGAGATGGGTGGTCTTCCCGACATTCTCAAGATTCCGGATGGGCCGGAAAAGCTCTCTATTCCACCTGCCTCCCTGTCTGTGTCCAGCCTTATCAAATTTCAGCTGCCGCCGCAGCGCAAATCCACCGTCTTCACAGACCCCACTGAATACGTCTCCGAGCTGCATCCGACCGTTGTCACTTTCAATGTCGCAGAGATCCCGGTGCCTCCCTCCATCATTGTCAAGGCCCTCGGTCGAGAAATCCTGGCTGACCCGGAGGCCAAGTCCATTGTGCTTGTCCATTCGCCGGTGCACCGTGAAAAAGGTGATCGCTATCCACTCTGGCTGGCTACAATCTGGTCGTCAATGGAACGTGTACGCGACTCGAGAGCTCTGTGGCGTACAGCAGTGGATCAGGTGCAGGAAACACTCGAGAAATCGACGACCAGCGAGGCCATTGCTGGGCGTGCCAATGCAGCACTGAAGGCTCTAGAAAAGCTTCAATGGGATGGTCAAATTGATGGCTTCCGCGCAGGAGCTACTGTGGACAGTCTATCGCGCTGGTTCACCACCAATTGGTTGACGACAGACCACGAGGACCATATGCTTGAGCTCCTCACGGCTGATCTTGGGCTCGGCGACGAGAGCACGACTTCTATCCAGATGATGTACTTTTCCCATGCTCTTGCCAGAGCATATGCCGACCTGAAGTGTACCGTACGGCTCGTAGCTTTGGCTGACTTCAGCGCATTGGGTCGGTGTTTGCGACGAAGAACCGTGATAGGCTGGGCTGGATAGGGAACATAAATGAGGATCATTGGGTGGCGCTAGCCATCGACTCTCGAAACGAGGTCATTGGCTACGGAGATGGATTCCAGGGCAAGTTCCGCCACATCTGCGCAAGCATCTCAACTGGTGGATTTTTGAGCACCTTGGCGTCGAATTCACATGGAAGAACATACCCATCCCGAACCAAACCGACCCGCATTCCTGTGGCATCCTTGCTTATTTTTCCCTGGCAAATTGGTCCGATAGCGCAAGGTTCCCGCTCCCCGAATCTACGGCTGCGTCCATGGCCGACGAGCGCATCAAAATGTTCCTACGGATCGTGGACACCCATGAGTGAAAGGTGTGTTGCCGACTTACAATTAATTATCAGCATTGATCTGATCTGGCTAGGCAGCAACCTTCAGGAGCGAGGGTCGGGACTGTGAGTTCACATTTGCACACTCACTCGGGTCCGGTGGTACAAGCGTGCAGGACGACGCCGGGGAAGAAGGCAGAGTCGACTCTGACTACTCGCTGTCAGAGTACTCTGCACATGATGACGACGCAGATTCTATCCCAGGGGCCGAGTCTTCCCCGCACGCGACACGTTCCCTTCCTTCTCGTCCTCCTTCCTCGCGCGCGACCTCATCTTCCCCCGCACCTGATGGCGCGCAGTTATCAGAGGACGAGTTTCCACTCAATATCCCGCTCGGTGGGGATGTACGTCCATCAACACCTCCTGCGACCAAGCGGACACATAGTGAGCGAGTAACTAACACGCCGCACATGAGCCCTGTGAGAAAAAGGCTCAAACAGAAGGTTCAAAGTGCTACGAGGCAAGCGATGGACTTCCTGAAAGGTGGTTCAAAGACACCTGCTCTATTCCGAATGGCGGATGGGCGAAGCCGAAGGTTTTGACAGAGGAGGAGAAGCAAGATGTTTTTGCAGCGGTGGCCGAGGAACGGCACGACGAGACGGAGGCGCGGGCGAAGCGAGAGCGCGTGGAGAAGATTGAGAATGATGCAAGCCGGAAGGAGCGACAGAATGAGCGGCAACGCCGTCATCGTGCGCTCAAGCGGGCCGCCAAGGAGGCAGAAAATCCTGGAGGGAAAAAGCGCCGCAAGGTTAGCATTGGATTTAGGATCGTAATTTGGCAGCGTAACTCACGGATATCAGATGGATCTCAAGTACAGGGAACCCGCATCGAAAGGCACAGTTTCTGAGCAGTCTCGGCCGGCGCACCAAATCACAGCGAAGCTCAAGGCTGAAAGTCGAAAGCCGTCAGGTCGTAAGAAGACGAAGGCAGTTCATCCGGCAAAATATGTGAACTGGGCGACCCCATTTGCCTGGTATGCCATCACGGCGGCGCAGAGGAAGGTCGGATGGGGCTTGACAGACATTGTCCAGGAGCTGCGACGCGTCAACTATGACTTTTTCCAGCACTTGTCGATACAAACGCTAAAGGGATGGATCGAAACTGTCGATGGCTTCAGTCGATGGACCCCTGCTGCCGTTGTGCGTGCTACGAAGGGCAACATCCCCGGCCACAATAAAGGTGGCCGTCGTGGCATTCTGGTAAAATATCTTCCCCTGCTCAGAATTGTGGTTGAATAAAATGCAGGCACCTTACCCAGAGATTGTCAAAGATATCATCTCGCAGCTAGGCGACCTGCGCGACGCTGGCGCTCCTTTGTCCCTGACATCCGTGCGGTGTGTCATTATCGCCATCATCCGCGAGCGCGCGCCGGAGATTTTCGAGCATCAATTCAAGGACGGCTCAACCTTCCAGGTCTCCGACTCATTCTGCAGGAAGTTCCTTGATAAAATGTTAGCTTGGTCGATGCGGAAGGGCACGAAAGCCGCACAAAAACTACCTGCGGATGCCGAAGACCAGTGCGAGACCGTGTTCCTCCGGCGCGTGTGGACAATCAAGGAGCATCGGATCCCTGCTGAGCTCGTCATTAACGCGGACCAGACCGGTGTTATATACCTACCGGGGTCGAGGATGACATACGCACCTCGTGGATCGAAACAGGTCGGACTCATTGGCAACGAGGAGAAGCGCGCGTTCACGGCGTTGCTGGGGTATCCGCGGCGGGCGACCTACTTCCAATTCAGTGCATATACGAAGGCAAAACGGAACGAAGCACCCCGACGGCATCTGCCACGAACCGTCGGGAATGCGATGACGCCAACTTCCGCTTCATATTTTCTGGAAAGGCCAGGAACCACTGGTCCAATCAGAAAACGATGCGCCAGTGGGTAGAGGAAGTGCTCGTACTGTGGTTGATCGAGCAAAGAAAGAAACTCAACTTGCATCTTTCGCAGAAGGCACTGGTGATCATCAACATCTGGTCCGTTCATCGATCAGCCGAGTTCCGGGACTGGCTCCGGACGACTCACCCCAATATTCTCATCGACTTCGTTCCTGGTGGATGCACAGGTGTCGGTCAACCCCTCGACGTCGGGCTCAACCGTCCATTTAAGCACGCTCTCAAGGTGGTGTACCATTCCTGGCTCGTCGAGACCCTCCTCGAGCAGCGCCGCAAGGGCAAGAAACTGGATCTCGATACAAAGGTCGGGGTGCTGCGTAACGCGAGTGTTGGGTGGATCTGGCAAGGATACAAGGCAATTGAAAACAAGGAATTGATTAAAAAGGTGAGTACGAACCGTAGCCAAAGACCTCCGCTCACTCGAAGCCCACAGTCATGGGAGATGTGCCTCATCCGCGGCGGCCTCAATCTCTCATTCGACTACATGACCTCGTTCGACACAAACGAGCGGCTGATCAGCCTCCGAACTGATGATCCCAAGCGTTGGAACAACTTCCAGACGAAGTCCAGCCATGATTACTTGCCGGGCGACAACGAGGAGGTTGCAGAGGACCAGGAGCTGCACGAGGATGAGGAGATGGGTTGTGACGACTCGGAGATTCCTACTGCGAGGTCATTCAACACGTCGTCACCAAAAAAGCCGGCAAAAACCGTAAGGTGAAGTCGAATGGCACCGTCGGTCTTGTCTCATCTGGTGAGGCCGAGGACGCGGATGCGGAGGTCCCTGGGACCGATGATGTGCCTGCCAATGCCAATGTGTCCGCTGAGGGCTCGGGCAAATGTGTACGCCGCCCGAACGTGAGGTACGCGGAATTCTGGAAACACGCCAATGACAAGGATGAGGATCTGGATGTCCCAGGATTGGTCTCAGAGTAGATAGGACTCACATTTGTATCGTCACAGCCTAATACTCAGTTCACGAGCCATGCATGAGAGGAGGGGACTTTTGCCAGTCCGACTGGCAAAGCAAAGCGGTGAGCTGTCAACCCCGATTTACTTCCGCTCACGTCAAAAATGGCATTGCGTGTGAACGCCGCACTGATCACCACACGCGCCGCCTAGGCGGAAAATTGAAATTTTGGGCCATTTTCCGCCAATTTTGTGACATGTTTTGAAGATTCGAACCTCCTCGAAAATGCCTGTGACACCCCAAAAAATTTCGTAAAAAAAGGGCCCTGTGACCTGTGACATACGAATTGAATGAAATGGTACAGTACTACAGGTTGACCCAATTACTATGTAGTACTACAGGTCCACCCAATTACTATGTAGTGCTATAACCTATAGAGTACTACAGGCCACTACAGAAACAAGCCTGCTACTACAAACTACCGGCAAAATCAGGGTTTGCTGATGCACATGATGGAGATGTTGAAACACATGATTGGCCGGTGTGAATGAGTGTTCGTTGACTACTGGGTGCTCAAGCTCAAGTGGTGGGCCTCTGTCAAAATACTTTCAATCCTGCACCTCTTAAACAATGAAGATTTGCCGACGGAAGTGCGAGCCCGACAGCTACGGAGCACATGCCTACTATGCATTGTCAAAGCAAACTCAATCTGAAATCCTTTGAGTGTCTCGCGGGTTCGGCCGAGCCTGGAATTTTGGCTACATGTGCTCGGTTTTTTTCGCTCATGAGTATTGAACGTGAGCAGGTTGAATCGTTTAGTGTTCAATATTTTATTTTGAGGTCTGGCCCTGGCACGATTAGGGGTGGGCACCGTATCCGTAAGTTACCATATACAGTTACGGGTTTACGGGTCCACAAACCGTACCGTATGGCCCCCTGGTTGATTTTTTACGGTTACGGTTAACCACCGTCTGTAAACCATCAGGGCCCATAAGATTACGGCTGTATACGGGTTGATACGGACCGTAATTCTGCCAGATTTCGGTGATTGGATTTCGCCGTCAGCCGAAGCCAAGGATGACGCGTCACCAATCATTGATTCGCGCCCAATTCACGCCCATGTACCCGCTCGAACCCCGACGTGTTTACCATCCCTTGGACGCGTCAAGAGTGCTCCCGGCCAATTCCCAACACACTGTTATTGCCTACCTGTTAGAAATCAGAATCTTGAATTTCACCGATGAGAGAACGATGTGGGCGACGCCTGCTCATTGGCAAGCGTTAAGTCCATTCATCGCATGTCCGTATTTTCACAGGGCATCAAGACGAAACGACCAGAACTTCCTACTAGTATCCTCTAGCCGGTGGATTATAACTGGTGGTACCTCAGGCCCCTCATCCACCTCATCCGACGTGCTGCTAAATAATCATGTCTGCTTTCGCCCGTGAACGGGTTAAAAAGGGTACGATTTCAGTTCATTAACAGTAGGGGATGTTGTCTTGACTCCTCTCACAAGCCCACAATGGCCGGGAGACTCGTGGAGTTTTTTCTATTTGAATCTAATACCAATTCATCCATTGAGGGCAAAAATTCAACTCAGTTCTATGAAGAGTTCAAAATTACGGGTCGTAAACAACCGTAAGGACCGTAAAGTACGTATACCGTAAGAGCCTCGGAGAGCTGCCTTACGGTTAGGATACGGGCCGGTGGGCACCCGTAAGGACCGTAATTCTTACGGTCGTAACCATATACGGTACGGTGCCCACCCCTAGGCACGATATTCGTCAAAGAGAAGAAAACCCGAGACAAATTGGCCATATTGTGCTCCCCGACGAGCCAAGCGAGCAGAAGGATCATTCTCCGACATTCAAGTGCAACAGAAGACGAACTTGACAGAGGATCCGGAAACAATGACAGATCGGTCCGAGCACCAAAGACAGTGTTACGATATTCAGATAGGCCCCGTGAAGCTCCAGCCAAGGGTTGTCCGGAAAATAAGCTTTTTGAGAGCGAAATTTGGGGATTTTCTTGTCCGGATATAAGCTTTTCGAGGCCAAAATCCGCGAACCCTTGTCCGGAATTAAGCTTTTTGAGGCGACTTTTTGATGGCGGAAGGCTCCGGGAGGTGCCGAAAATTTGGTACAATTGTGTGGATGTAAGCATCGGCATCTCGGCACTCCAAGACCCTTGTCCGATATAAGCTTTTTCAGGCCAGAAACCAAGAGGAGCTCGGAACTGTAATCCCGGACACGCGCTACCATATGGGGAACGGAGCAGGTTTACGGGGTCCTGGGCTTAAACAGGTAAAGGCCTTGTGTCTGGAGCGTACCACGTGTATAGTACAGCCACCACAAACAGATCACCATAACGCGTCGCGCCCTGCTCCTGCTTGTATGACCTCCCAAGCAGAAGATCCGTTCGAATTCTTGATTCCGTCGTCGGAGGCCGGATCTGACTACGAAGTCAATCCCTCCCAGCACAAGGAAGAGGAAAGAACCCGTAGGCGGCGAGAAGAACGCCGCTTTGCTGCAGCGCGCGCGCCAGTAGTCGCGGAGGCTCAGGATGACTCAGTGACTGAGTCTGAATCTGAAGAGGAGTCCCCTGTACTCGCTTCCATACTGTGCAGGAGTGGTCGAGTACGGCCCGATGTCGAGCTCAGCCGCCGTAGAATCATAGAGCCAGTCCAGGTGGCCGGGATTGTCGTCATCGGCAGAGGAAGGGAGGTGCAGATGGCCTGGATTGCCTGGGCTAAGGTCGCCAGCCATAGAACCAGCCCACGCGCAGAGAAGTACGACGCGCTGATAGTGCATTCGACGACGCGCAGTGAAAAAACGTGACCGCAGACGCGTCAATCAATTGTCAATCAAAATCTATTTGTGGAAAGATCCGGTCATTACACGAACTTGTCCATATCTTTTCTTTGTGGGGGAATACGACTCTGTATTTTGGCATAGGATGTCCAGTAGTACCTAGCTTTCCGCCGATCCAATTCTCTAAGAATTTCATCCACGGAAAGAAAACATCTGAGAAAATCGAGAAAAGTTGGTGGCAGGACCCCGATCACTGGTGCGGGTGGGTACCCACCAGTACACATCGTGTCCAAAATTACAGTTCCGAGCTCCTCTTGCCAGAAACTGCACAAAACATAAGCTTTTTGAGGCCAAAATTGAAGGTTTTACCCGGACAACCCTTGGGCTTCACGGGGCGGCCTGTTCAGATGCCAAGAATTGAACGTTCTTCTCTCGAATTCGTTAATGCCGTCCGGCAGAGAATGTCTTTCGAATGGCTCGTCGTTTGGCAGTGCAAAGAAAAGCCAGAAACGCCAGGGACCCTGCTTGGAACTGCCCCTTTGCATCCATGTCATCGGCCATCTTCCCGAGAAAGCCACAACAAGGTCACGAACGTTCTCTGCCATCTTATTCCCGTCGAGCTCCAAGGCACTAAGGATCGAAGTAACAACCGAAATTAATGGCTCCCCATCCAGAGCACTAGCCAGTTGGTAAGTAGATATGGGTGATTATTGGAGAAAGCGTTGCGGGATCGGGTACCAGACGCGGAGCCCAGGGAAGAGACTGAGAATGAAAATGTTTGATATGATCTCGAGAGAATATCGAGATGAGAGCGAGTTTCTGAGACCACCTCCTCCCGGACAACCGTTCCGTGGTGATAGGCTGTCCACGTAGGGTCTTTTGACATGCAGTGCGTACGTATCAACATCCTGAGGACCTGTGCGGGGTTAGCTCAGGTTGCGGTGGTCTCCAAGATCTCAACAGCTTTGGTGATCAAAACCACTGAGATTGTCTTGGTGCCTGAGTACCGGAATGAAACTGGACGGCGAAGGTGGTGTCTTTTTCCATGGATACGAATCAGGTGTGAAATTTCTACTCACAAGGTTGGACCTGTGTCCTTTTGTTTTTAAGTTTGGCAGCTATTATTTTCCCCTCCTCACCTGTGCATTTCTGATTCAAATGCAGGGTGAATTTTTTTGTTAAACTCAAACAATTGTGGCACACTATTACCCCCATACTCCCGCCCGCCGAGAAGAACTTCTTCCCGCAGATAGAGGTCAACGTGGACGCGTACCCCCGCCCCTACGGCATGCACATACACTGTGTCACCAACACCCCTGGTGTGGGCGCTGAAAACCGTGAGAGGGCGTTGCTTTCCGCGTTGCAGCTTCCCTTTACCCGCTGGTAACCACCAATATATATTTATTCATGCAGGGAGCGTGAGGGGGAGAGTAAAACTATGCTAATGAGAGTGTACGTATAATATACGATGCAGATGCCGGGATGGAGAAAAAGAACAGTAGTATACAGAGAGAGAATATTGAGAGATACACACAGCAATCACCGTCGAGCACTACTCTGCCACGGGATATCACCCAGCTTTTGCCGCCCAGGCTTAGTTTTGCCTGGTATGGCGCCGGCTGCAGCCGCTCCGCTCAGCCTGCTCGACCCCCCGAACGATGGCCCCACTGTCTCGGACGCTGCCCGCCGGAGCTTCTTCGGCGCAAGCGCGACCCGCGGCGACTCCGCTTGTTGCAGCACTACGTCAGTCCCAGGTGTGCTCCGCGTCGCCTGGTGCTGCCCGCCGCTCCGCGGTGCCCCCGCAGGCTTGAGTCCGGGCTTCAGCACTGGCACGATCTCGCGCGCGAGCTCCCGCACGAGCACCGCGCCGTCCCCGCCACCGCGGCTCAGGCTCTCGACGACGCCGAGCAGCCCGTACCGCTCCACGAGCATCGCACGGTTCGGATGCACCTCGCACACCGTCCGCAGCACACGGAGCAGGTTCAGCCGCACCACCGCCTTCTCCTTCGAGTGGCTTTGTCCCGGAGACAGTCGGTCGACGATGCGCTTGAAGAACGGCGGCGATCGCGAGATCGCGATGGTCAGTGGCGTCGAGAGCCGCGTGATCTTGAGGAACGGATCGAGCAGGTTTTCGAACGAGTTGGCTTTCGCCGTGACGAAACATGTGAGCAGGGCCGAGACGGAGGGGGGCTTGGTCAGTTCGTCCTCAACGCGGGATGTTTCGTCTTGCAACCACGAGAGTATGGACTCGAGGGCGCTGACTTGGAAGTATGGGTCTTCGAGCAGCTTGAGGTACATCGAAATGCCGTCGTGCTGCCACAACAGCGTCCGGCAGCTTTTCCCGGCGCTCGTCAGGTCGCACAGAATGGGCAGTGCGAACTGCTTCAGCGGTGACCGCGTCTCGATCACACGCTTGAGGCATGGTATTATGCCTGCCTGAGCAGCCTCTTCTTGCCGTGATTTATTCAGGCGACAGAGGTTGTAGCACGTTTGGAATATATGGTTGGACATTTCCTACAATTGCTAGTTGAGGGGGACTTCAAATGACGTTCCGAAAGTACGCACGGTGCTATGTGGCCCGGAAGATTGTTCGTCTAATATACGGATGAGGATTTCAATAGCGTTAGCGTTTTGTAGGACTTCAAGGAGTGTCGCATTCATTGAAAGGTGCTTAACCGCCTTGAGCATCTGTACCAGACATTCTGGCTCGAGGAGTTCGCACGATCGGAGTAGCCCTGCAGTAAACATACCCTTGAGCACCAGTACCCGGACCTCAGAGAAGAAACCCACGTCTGATCACCTTTCGGGTGCCGAGCGCGTTCCGCACATGTATATCCGACTGCGAGACCTGCGAGAACACCAATAGAATCTGGATGATCTTCATCTTCGTCTCCGTCGCCGACTCGCCGCCCGTCGTTATTACATTCAGCAGCGCCGCCGAGAGGGGGTCAAGCAGCCCCTCTCTTATGAACATGCGGCAGAAGTCGTTTTTGGTGGTGGGGCTTTGCAGCTCGAAGACACTGCCGATGCCGTTCAGGGCGTGGACGACGAGCTCAGTCTGCTCCGTGTAATCTTCGTCTATTAGGTCGACCAGGACTTTGAGACCGCGGCATCTATACGCTGCATGAGCACGAGCGATGTCGGCGATGGGAAAGGAACATACGAGATGAACATCTGGAGAGTCATGACGGACGTATGACATAGTAGTCGGATGAAATTGGATGCCTCCAGTCGACATTCGGAAGGGAACTTCTTTGACGTGAAGTCTGACCACGAAATCAGCCCAGTGCGACCTGTATCAAAGCGGATTCTCTCACTCATTATAACGGGGATGCCACTAATTGAACCTGGGTTAGCACGCTCAGGATGTGGACTCTGAGCTGACGTACCCTATCAGGCAGAAACTCTCTAAAAAGCCGACATTGGCAGCCACCAACTAAAGTGGAACGGTGAGTCTCAAGAGGCGGAAAGAGAGACCAAACGGCATACCAAGTTGATGATCTGCAACAGCCGCATGCTAACGTCTCGCGAGCACTTTCCCTCCAACACCTCCAGTATTGCGAGCATGCCATGCGATGAAACGAGCTGCAACTGCATCTCAAGGGTGTCCGTCATGATATTCAGCTGTAGCGGAGTCAAGACAAGCGTTCTACATAACACGAAACACGTACCAGTTGGTCGCACGCATCGCGTAGCTGGAAATCCGGAGCAGAGGGCGTAAGCTCGTCGATGAGCTGGTTGACCATGTTGCACAGCCGAGCGTATTTATCTCGCTGCAGGTTGGCCTCCAGATCGTCTTCTGCGAACCCTTCATCGATCTGCACCTGTGGTCAGCAGCGGTCACCAGACAAACCCAGAGACATACTTCTGCAAACGGATCCTCTTCATCCGAATTGTCGTCGCCCAACTATGAACAGCGAATCAAGACCATGCGGCCCACAGGAGCAGAGAGAACGACACACCCAAGACTTGTTGGACAGCCTTGTATTCAGCTGTAGGGCTGCAGACTGCCCAAGCGCTACGCAATCGCCGGATAAGCGTCAACAACAATAAAGACGGCAAAGCAGAAACGCACTCGACCCATTTGGCTTCCCGAAAACATCCTCGTAGTCCTCGTCGTCGTCCTCCGCATACTTACCAAACTCCGCCTCGTTCAGCGCGCGCCGTGCCTCCGCACGCCCGACTGACCCGCCGAGGCCGATGCCCGTCCCTGCGAACGACGACGAGCGCGAGTGCGAGAGGCGACGGAGCGACGCCGCAGGCGACACCTTGCCCGACGTGTTCAAGTTAGACGCGGACGCTGACGCGGGGCCGTTCTGCGGCGCGGCGGCGACGAGCGGGTTGAGCGGCGACCGCGCGGGCTTGGGGTCGGACGTCGAGCGGCTGAATAGGTTCGAGAGGATCGGCGCGGACAGCGGGCCCGGCGGTGCGCGCCCGAGGCCGAACGTCTTGATGTCGTCCGGGTGGAAGAGCCCTTGGCGAAACGAGTTCTTCATCTATCGGGGCGCGAGGTCAGTGCGCGCTAGTTTATAGATACGATTCCGTGGCAAGTGGTTGGGGACGGGATTACGTGGCGAAGCGTACCTTAAAGTCGGCGACCTTGCTTTCGAGAACCCCATCGTCCTCCCCGCCGACGAGGTCGGAGTAGTCCTCGTCGATATTGTGCATTTCATCGGAGGGTGGCTTCGCAAGTGGTATTGGCGGCTTTGCAGCGGGGCTCTTGTTGGGCCGGATGGTCCTGGCGTTTTCCTCTACCGCTGCACCGCTTGCTTCTGGTTCCGCCGGGGTGCGCTCCAGAGCTGGACAAGAGTTCAGATGGTTTAAATGGATTTGGGGTAACAAAGAACCCTGCAGCTTCGTCAGCGATATCCCCTCCTCGAAATCATCGTCCCAATTGTCCGTCTGCTCCTCGGGCGACTGCACAAAGTACGAAAGCGGCGCAATCTGGATTTTCTCCGCCAGATTGGCGGTCCCCGCTTTGGGCACGGCGATGGATGGCGCTCTCCACGCAGCCGACGTTGAGCTCGACGGCGACGCGGATATCTCCCGTACAGGGGACGGTGGCCGTTGGGACCCATTTCGCATGGGGTGCTTCGACGGCCGGGACGGCGCTGCATTCAAGAGTCAGCTATTAACAAGAAAAGTAAGCCGACGACACACATTTCAGCGCCTCATTCCACTCCTGCACTTTCAGACCGCCTCTCATAATTGTAGTTGCTCAACGGCCGCCGCTGGCCTTCCTGCGCGCCAGGACGCGCACTCGGCCCGCCGTGCGCGCCGTCGCCGCTTTCCTCCGGCGCCTTTTTGCCCTCGGCCATCTGTCGGCGCGCGGCGGCCATCCACGGGTGACGCAGGAGCTTCTTGGCGGAGATACGCAGATTGCAGTCCTTCTGGAAGCAGTGGTAAAGGAAGTCCTTGACGATCGGCGACGCGCCCTCGGGGATCGGCGGGCAGTCGTCCTGCACGATGCGGAAAGCGCGGGCATGGGGTCGAGCGTGTGGTACGGCGGGTGGCCCTCGAGCAGCTCGATGACGACGCAGCCTACGCTCCAGATGTCAGACGCGGTCGTCGCGCCGGACTGCTCGATGACTTCGGGCGCCACTGCGGAGGGTCAGCGCGTGGGACACGGGCAGCACACGCGCATACGCACTCCAGTAAGGACTGCCGACGACAGCGCCGTCGTTGACGCTTGTGGTGTTGCTTGCGACGCCAAAGTCGGCGAGCTTGACGGTGCCGTCCTTGTTGGTGAGGATGTTGGCGCCCTTGATGTCGCGGTGGATGACGCCCTGGTCGTGAAGATACATGAGGCCCTCGAGGACCTGGGAGATGTACACCGCGACGAGGCTCTCGGGGAACTTGCCGAAGCGCTTGGAAATGTTGTGTAACGAGCCGTTTTCGCAGAATCTGGCGCGCGATTGGGTGGGGTGGTGCGCAGACAGGGAGATGCACGCACTCTAGAATTATGTATAAATAGTCGCGCGTCTTGACGAATCCCTTGTACTTGACGATGTTGGCGTGCTGCGGAGCGGAGATTGGTGGGTGTCAGGCGTGAGGCGGATGGCGCGTGAAGCGGACGACGTACATTCAGGTTCTTGAGCAGGTCGATCTCGGACTGCAGAACGTTAGGTGGCACGACGAGGGCTGCGCTGCACGCGCGTGCTGCACACGCACCATGATCTCTCCGAGCTCGCCTTTCGGAATATTGCTCAATTGGATTTCCTTTACTGCCACCGTTTCGCCCGTCGCCCAGTTCAGAGCACCTGTGGAGAGTCAGCGGCTGTAAGTGCGCGATTTCCACTGGCACGCACGATAGACCTGGCCGAAAGCACCCTTGCCTAGCGAATCGCCGAGTTGCTGCAGATCCCCTCAGCGCAAGCCACCGACTCAAAAAGGGCGACGCACATAGTCGTTCAGAGACTTCGGGCCGCTCGGAGTAGCCTGTCCCGAGCCCGTCCTCGACGGCGGTCGTAGGGGCGTCGACATGGTGTAGGGAAAGCGGGCGAGTCAGAAATTTTGCCTGGGTCGTTTCTTGGTCGTTTCAGGGTATTTCAAAGACGATTCCTCGACAGTTGGGCAAGTGCTATAGGCGTAGAAAGGCTGCTCGTCGTCCAGGGTGCTCGGGAAGGGCCAGAACGCGCTCCGTATGGGTTCGTCGCGTCCAGCGCCAGATTTGGGTTCATGTGATCTGGGCTTTGCGTGACGACTCGGATCTGCACTGGATTCAGCCGTGACAATTCTTACGTTGAAGGAAGTTGAACCCTGAGTTGAAGTGAGGGAGTGGGGGAGTAATAAGTTGGATAGAGAGGAAGTAGGCTCAGGATGGCAGCTATCAATGACTCAGAACGCGCTGCTGCAATGACAGCATGTAAATTTTTGAAGAAAGATTCGAAAAGATATCAGACTCTGCCAGCGGCCGGAATATTTATTTTATTTGACGATTTAGCGATGTGATACTACGTACGATGTACTCGAACAAAACTACCTTAACATGTCACTCAACCCATGGCCATAGTTGTGAAGATGTGTTTATAAAGGGTGGTGCCACTGGTTGTCATGCTCGCTTGAAACACTTGAAAAACCTCGAGGCCTTAAAAACCCATTTGGAAACGAGGTGCGAAGAAAATAGTTAAGAGGTGAAGTCCTCATGGAGGTAGAATTGCCGGTCCTAGGTATCGTCAGACGTACGTGAGGCCATTAATTTGTCCGCTGTGTACTCCAAATCCCCGCTGAACATTTCGCGCCGGTGTGCAGACTCGGAGATGTACTTATTCTGTTGAACTCCTCACGAGTCTCCTCAGTTCTGAGCATGTTCACAAGCGACCAGTCACATTAGTCGAAATTATGTCACATCACGATCTTATGATCTTACTTATAAGGGACCCTCTGTGCTTCTCTTCTCTTCACAACCCCAATAATACAGTACAGCAGAACGGTGAACTGGGCCTGGTGTGACGTTGGCGTACAAGACTACTAGGGCGTCTCTTGCTCTGACTCTTCAACAGACAACTCCGATGGCAAATCCATATGCCCCGACCTCCCTTGACCTCGAAGAAGCGGAGGAAGATGACGCCTGGACCCCCCTCCAGCTCGCCGCGCTGCAGGGAGACCTTCCCCTCATCGAGAAACTCCTCGCCTCAGAAAATGAGGATGTGGACGCCCCTGCGCATGGTTACTATGGCCGAACCGCGCTGCAGGCCGCTGCTTCGGCAGGCCATCTCGAAGTGGTCCAGCGCCTCCTCTCAGCCAGCGCGGACCCCAACGCGTCGGGCGGGAACAATGGTGGCCGCACGGCGTTGCAGGCTGCTGCCGGCGGCGGGTTCTCGGAGATTGTGGATGCACTCGTGCGTGCTGGGGCGCGGATCACAGAGGGCCCGGCAAAGTACAATGGGCGCACCGCGTTGCAGGCCGCTGCGCAGGGCGGGCACAAACAGCTAGTAGGCAAGCTACTCGCCACGGACGGCGTGGATGTGAATGCACCGCCGAGTCGATATTCAGGCCGCACGGCCCTGCAGGCGGCAGCCGAGGGCGGCCACAGCGAGGTTGTCCAGCTGCTGCTGCGTGAGGGCGCGGACGTAAACGCGTCTCCGGGGCGGTACAAAGGGCTGACGGCTTTGCAGGCGGCCGCTGCGAACGGGAAAGTCGATGTTGTTGAGACATTACTTGCCCATGGAGCGGATGTGAATGCGCCGGGATGTTATTACCACGGAAGTACGGCGTTGAGTGCAGCAGCCGAGCTGGGACACAAAGAGGTCGTGGAGAAACTACTTGCCGCGGGAGCGGATGTGAGGGCAATTTCTGGAGATGCACAGCGAACGGCTCTGCAGGCGGCAGAGATAGCAGACCATACAGATATCGTGAATATCCTCGAGGTGGCGGAGAATACCTTGGATTCCTAATGACTTACTTTCATGTACTTTCTAACTGCCATTCAGAGCGATTAATTGGTCTCCTTCATCTTCGGAAACCTGGGTCCCTGCGCCTGCGTGAACGACTAAGTATGTTCAATTTGGACGATGGAATGTTTTTTTGCTTCATTCAAAGGCCACTTCATCAGAATATTTTTATTTAATTTGGGATAGGGGAACGACAAGAATAAATCAGTCTCTCTTTATCCTCTCGAAGTGATTTTGTAATTAAGAGCCTTTTGTATTTACTTGGCGGTGCTTGCACATGTGTCGTGAGGTGCGCACGCGATGAGTGAGTCTATTACTGTATTACTACTACTCGGTTCCGACGGTAAACATAGTTCAACTTGGTCTCAACTACCTAGCCCTCCATGGCTAGCCTGCAGCCACCCGCGAAGCTCGAAGTTGCTCCCGATTCTAACCGTTATTCAACCGCCAGTACAGCGTCTTGCGAGGATGGGTCGCGCATTGCGACTATTCGACAACGTCTAGACGAGACAGACGCCGAGATCGTAGGCACCCTGGCGCATCTCGAACGGCTCAGAAAGCGTCGGTGCGACATCTTCGCAGATCTCAACGCTGCGACAGCACCCATTATGAGCCTCCCTCCTGAGCTTCTCTGCGAGATCTTCCTGCACTGTCTTCCCCCAGGGCCTGTACTCCCAAACACCAAATACGCACCTTTGCTACTGGGCCAAATCTGTCGTCAGTGGCGGGACGTCGCGCTGTTGACGCCTATGTTGTGGAGTTCGATATCTGTGGCGTCTGTCTTATCATCCTTCTTGAGGCCGGGTGTCCTTCCACAGTTGCAAACGTGGCTGGACCGCGCGACCAGTTGCTCGCTTTCTGTATCTCTTACCCCCGAGAATGACCCCAATGAGTTCATGTTGACGTCGCCGAACGCGGTCTTCAGACAAATTCGCCACACCTCACATCGTTGGCGCGAGCTCTTTGTGGTGAGACCACTGCAAGATTTTCCTATAATATTGCACAGAGATGCCCCGTGGAACTTGCCAGAACTTTTCAAATTGACGTTGCTGTTCACCGATGTGGGTCGTCCCTCTTCTGGATCTTCAGCCGTTCCTTTCCTGTCAAACCTCATCGAGGCGCCCTGCCTGCGCGAAGTGCATCTCATGGGCCTCACCCCGAGCACCCTGCTGCTCCCATGGTCGCAGCTGACGACGCTCCATGCGGAGAACCTCCATCCGAGCGAGTGCATAATCACCCTTACACACACCACCAGTCTCATCAGTGGCACATTCTCGCTGTGGCCCCCATGTTCTTTCATATCACCGCCTCTACCCCGCTAGCATGCCTCCCGCTGCTCAAATCACTTACCATCAGCGGTAACCTATGCACCGAAATCCTCGACCACTTCCAGTTCCCCGCCCTTTCCCAATTTACCATCGGCTTCGGCCCCAACAACGACTTCGCGCCGCTCACATCGTTCCTCACGCGCACGCCTACCCTACGCGTGGTCTCCGTGCAGGCGAAGGCCGCTGTCACGGCGGGCGACTTCATCGGCTGCCTCGACGCCATGCCGCACGTCGAGACTCTCGCTTTCGCGCTCGACAACGGGTTGACGAATGGTATCCTTCCAGGGGTGCTCCAGAACGCGGCCGTCCTCCCACAGCTCCGTGTGCTTACCATCCAGGAGAAGATCGACCGCTACAACGAGGGTCCGGTGAACGAGACGGCCCTCGTCGATATGCTCTGCACGCGGTGGAAGGCACCTGGGGGCGGGTTGAAGTCTTTTCACCTTATCACGACACACGCATTCCGTGAAATCGACCCGCGGTTCATTGCACTCACGCAGGAGGGCATGAACATTGATCTGCGGTCGCACGGTTCAGGTCCCTTTCTGACTGTTTATTTCAACAAGGACCGTCTTGCACTTGGACTAGTCAAAAGAGAGATTCCGACTCATGTATCTCCTTGACATCCCATGGTTTCTTGCTTGTTCCATTCCATTGTATCATCATCATCATCATCATCCACAAACAGTTGTTGTACACTATCACAAACCCAAACCCAAACCTAACAGAAATAGTCACCAAGCCATTGGGTGTCGGTAGATTTCGGTCTCCACCGCACCGGCATTGCTGGGCAATTGCGAGCCAGATCGGAAGACAATCGGACCAGCATCGAGGATGATTGTGTTTTCGAGCGCTTTGCGTGCGCACCGCTTCAGATTGAGTGTAATGCGAGACATCATGGTGACCTGTAGAGTATTACGACTCGGTTTTGGAAGGAGAAGGAACCATATTACAGTGATTCTGTAAAAGTCTTATTTATTTTGTCAAGTCAATGTACAAGGAACTCACAGGAGTTCAAGTCTATTAAATAAGATGCTCAGCTGCAGCAACGATATGTTGTAAAGTTCTGACTTACTGCGCAGCAATGTTTTTTAACCCTGAGAATCGAACCATGAGCAACAACAACGCAAAGTGAAATTACACGAACCTGGCGGGGCAGAAATAATCATGATCGTCAGGACCAGTGTGACGGAAAATATAGCACTGGGACAACCTGTGAGTTGAAACCTTGGGAGAAAACAGGAACAAGAAGATCCCATACGTATAATAAATTAATCCATCCTCAAGCAGCCGCTTCATCATGAAGCTCGTATTCCGATTTCGAATCGAGGGCAGGGTTTTCATGAGAATCAGTATGAGGACAACAGAATCGTAAAGAAGTGGCATCCAGGCCGATGAGGCTGCAATGACACTTCTGCGCTTAACTCAATGAGCAGTGAGGTGAATATGCAAGTCCTCGAACGTACATGTTCGGTGGAAATATCATAGTGCATGCTTGACAACGTTTGAGCAACTGTAGTAAAACTGGGCCACGGAGAAATACCATGCACGCCGGACTCTGGGTTGTGTGTGACCGCTGTAGAATAATATGTCAGATGCGACTTAAAAGGCATATCAAGGTGCGCTCACGTTCGCCTCGTGTCAGAAGCCACGCGTTCATGGTGAACATCACCATGAACAGAGAAAATACACCGCCAATGACAATTCTTTTGTCGAATATAGGGCCCTGATGCTGTGGGGAGAAGGGTTCGAAACGGCCGGGCCAACCAAAACTTTGAAGAGGTACCGGAGTAACATCATTATTGCAACTACATGGATTCCGATGAGCGTCATGGCCCCTTCGTATCGAATAAAATGTCGGCAGCTGGATACAAGGCTAAACCGAGAACATTTGTACAAGTTGAATCCGCATACCGCTGAGTCGACGTTGAGTACAGTGGTCATTTAAGCTCAAAATGAATAACTTACTTCTTCCGTCCAGACGGGTGACAAGTATGCTGGAAGATCAGGGTTGGAGCACTGTTCATTTTGAACAGAGAAATGCGTACCGAACAAATTAACCACAAACCCCAGTGGCGTCAAGTAGCGATTCTGTTTTTTTTTAATTAAAAAAAATCAGCACGAGACATGAGATGTGGAGAATGGAACGGACAAGAAGGAAGAGGTATACAACTGTTTTATGGTGTGTTAGCGTCCCGAGAGACCTGTCGTATTACTCACTGATCCCTTTCCTTCGATTCCAGATATACTCGACCTGGAGGACCTTACATTAGTGGCCAATAACAAATCATCTGTATCCACGTACTTCTGACGCGAATGTATCGACGTGATCCCAGATTAAAATCGTAAAGCTGGCAAATCCGACATACTGTCGTCATGAACAGCTGCACTCGCGAGCAAGGAAGAAACATACATTCGTTCGTAGGCTGACGACCGACCAAAATGAGCGACTCGAATCGAAATTACAAGCGACCACTCACGTCTCCGCAATA
This sequence comes from Mycena sp. CBHHK59/15, assembly GCA_029204085.1. Classification (NCBI taxonomy): domain Eukaryota; kingdom Fungi; phylum Basidiomycota; class Agaricomycetes; order Agaricales; family Mycenaceae; genus Mycena; species Mycena sp. CBHHK59/15. The sequence goes on along the minus strand of JARGXW010000282.1, from coordinate 155,084 downwards.
TCAGCGTACACATCTGGGTCACCGGTCATCGTCCTCAGGCGGGTGTGCACCTTCGAGGACCTTGGCGGGGTCCGCCGCCGCGTGTATGCGTATAGTTTTTAAATCGTGGGTGGGAGTTGAGAACGTCAAAGCGGCATCAGACACGCTCTGGACCACTGTTTTATGTACTTCCCCACAGCTGTTCCGTACATTCTGGGGTAACGTCGGTCATGCCGACGCCACCATCAGGCTTGTGATGAGGGGTGAAGTTTGGATCGCATCAAATCTCTATGGCCGATTTGGGTTGCATTGGTGTTGCGTTTAATACATGTGCGGTGGGGGACAGATTGTGCGACCCGGGAGTTCGACAGATGCGTTGCGAGTTAATTTACACCGTACAGCTGTTTTCAAAAAATCCTTGAACTGTTTTTTTCATATTGGTCGGAGTCCTGAGCTTTGATGGAAGGAGGATCACTGGGTTTGGTACGGATCAGCGGCCTTTTCGGTACTTATGCATATCGGTCCAGACTTCTTGAATATTCCCCCCTGAATTGGCCTGAATGAATAGCCAGCCCGGTTGCCTGCCATGTCTTTGCAGTTCTGTTGGGAGTTAAAAACTTGAAGTTTGAAATGGACATGCATATGGTTGGTTGGATGACAACGTGAACGGCAGCACAACTGCTGCGCAGGTTTACGTCTAGCCCTTAATCTGGTTGTAAGCGCCGCGGAAAAGTCAAATGTTTCACAGCAGCAAAGTGATACTCATTGTGAGAGGTCCTCTAATCATGACACTGACGGCTAGTCCCGAAACGGCGAGACAGACTAAGCCTGAGACACGCAGAGTGCGACATTGTCAACTTCAACAGTCAAGACGTGATGGTCACTCGTGGTCTCTGCTGTACATCGCCTTTGTCGTCTTGACAATTCACCGAACAAGAAGAGGGCGGGAGAATACGTCCTGGCTATGCCTGCGACAATTACTCTGGCCTGTGGGGATTGTTTGTTGAAGATCTTCGGTGAGTCAAATATTATCTCGGTGTCCGTACATACGGCAGGTATACTTTTCGGTAAGGGCACTTCACAGGACCTTTTGGAAAGTTGGAGAGCAGAAATATGCAGGAGGAATCAATTGCTTTGAGTTGATTTCGATACCGGATAATCGGAACCGTCGATTCTCGCAACAAACAGATTGCCGCAATCCGTCCATCTCAACAGCTCGTCGATTCGATATCGATTCTGAGATTCCCTTGCTAGACGCGCGGAAATGAATGTCACATTACCAGCACGTCCACATGCATATGGAGACCGTGGACGTACGAAGCTGGACAGCGCGCTCCGCGCAGTGGTGGCGATGTCAAGCGCGTTCGTCCCACTCGCCTCGCAGGCTTCGTCGTTGGGGATCGTGCCGCCGAATGCACTGTGGCATGATATGTACGGATATGAACGTCCGAAAATATTTTGTGGAGACGTACGCGATTTTGCAGTAATTCGCTGTGAGGTTTGATTAGTCGTCACCAGTCAAGCTGAGAGTTGGAAGTGGACGACATACCGGGATGCGTAGCCGGGCACCTGCAGGATGCGACCGAAGGTTAGCGAATTGGGAGGCTAAGTAAAATATCTGGATTAAAATGCTTACGCGTCGATGATTTTGACCTAGTCAACGTGATAAATATAATGTGGAGGATTGAGTACCTACATTGATGGTAGTACCAGAACAAGCGCCGTTCGTCTCGCCATCCAAGGGGCCAGTGCCTGAACTTGATTGTCAGTAAAAACATCACATCCCATGATAAGGGATACATTTAACATTGAAGCAAGTCCCACAGACTAACTCATCCGCTGCGCATAATTGAATGTTAGTACCGGATGAGATGTGGCGAATGTGAATCAATCACGGCAAGAAGCTGTGAAGACCGCGTCAATGGAACGCACGGGACCTACAACCTAGAGAACTCACGGCCGACGCAGTTGATGCAAGCTCCTTTTCCATTACTTTGATTGTTTTGTTCGGCCGAATCAGCTGCGACAGTGGACTATAAAGGGCGCCTACCAGTTGGCGGCGTTCATCGTTCCGGTGCAGCGCGACCCCGTCCAGAGCGGCGACAGGTCTGCCATTGCAGCGGAGAAGATCCCGTTGCCTTGGCTGTTGACTGGGGAGAATCCCGCACAGGCAACGGTGCTCTGTGTGGTGTAGTCGTTGAAGGTGGTCACACCCGCCACGGCGGCGACCCCGGAGAGGCAACTGAGAGACCCAGTTGCGAAGAGGGCAGAAAAGAGGCCGAGCATTTTTTGATAATCTGGTGTGCGGTCGTCGGTTGGTGCGTAGCTGTGGATGATTAGTTGTGAGGCGCATTTATAGTAGGCGGCCAGGTCGCAATGGAGCCAATGGCCGAGGTCCTATGAACCAGCATATGGCTGCATAGCAACGATAGGGCTGGGAGAAACCCGAGTGCATCACATGACAATTGGTTTTCGTGGATCTCTGTCGTCGAAGGGTTGGAGCTGAAGCGAGAGGGACGGCCCGAGGGATATCAGGGTTAGCCTGGGTGACCAGAGTCTAAATCAGTCAGCAATAGAGTTCGGAAGTGAGGTGGCTGAGGTCCAGATACGCAACCAGGAAGGCAGGTGCAACGGAATGTACTGTTCGAGCCTGCCAAGCAGTGAGGGTTGCAATATAATAACAATTTTGGGCGCTTTGCAAGGAGTAAAAACCTTCATGCGTGGTCAAGTCGAGCCGAGTTTGTGCATGAGAACTTGAGGTATATCGTAGTATAAGTACCGTTTTCTCCCACTTGCATCGAGGATGTTCCAAGATTTCTCCGAGCGCTTGACAGACTGTATGAAGGTAAAGGGAAGAAATACCGGGGACCCGGGTTAGGCCGAGGAACGAGTTAGATCTGTTGAAGCGTCTGTCTAGAGAGACTAAATCTGGAATGAACCAAGATCGTCATTTGTTCAACTTGTTGGCGTATATTGATTCTGCCGCCCTTCGCCTTCTGGCGGCACGTGGGCGTCGTTACCCTTCAACCTCCATTGTCATCTTCGAACCTTCCTCCTCAGCTCCTGGCACCAGAGATGAGCTTCCAGGACATCGAGACGGGCCTTGCTCACCCAGTCCGCACGCAGCCCACACTCAACCCCCAGTCGCGCGAAGATGCCGCGTTTCTGGAGCTCCAGTCGTCGCTTTCCCTGCAGGTCTTCAAGATGACCGCCAATGTGCAGGGGATCCTCAAGTTGGTCGACCAGCTGGGCACGGCGAAGGACTCGGCGACGCTCCGGAAGAGCCTGTGGGTGCCTGCGCGTCCTTCCGCCTTGGGTCGTTGCTTAGATGCAATACACAGACACGACTTGACAGAGAACACGCGGGCGATGGCGAAGCGCGGCTCGGGCGACTTGAAGAGGCTTTCTGCGCTGCAGGCGACGTTGGTGTGTGGGCCGGTTTTTTTTGCGCGTGTTTTCGTGACTGTCGCTGCAGCCGCACCAGAAAACCGCGCTGCAAAAGACGGCCCATGATCTGGAGATGTCGCTCGTCGCCTTCCAGCGTGCGCAGCAGATCAGCGCCGAGCGGCAGCGCACCGTCGTTCAGGGGGTGCGGATGGCCGTCGACGATAGCTCGTAAATGTCTGCGACTCCCTTCCCCATGCCGTTTCTTACGTCGGGTGCGTATGCCAGGGAGCAGCGGCGCGAGCAGGAAGACGACACGCCGGCGCAGCGGCAGGTGCAGGTCCTGCAGCAGCAGCTGTCGCCGCACGAGCTCGCGTACCAGGAGTCGCTCATCCAGGAGCGCGAGCAGGAGATCCGCGAGATTGAGAGTGGTATTCATGAGCTTGCGGAGATCTTCCACGACCTCGGGACGCTTGTGCACCAGCAGGGGGGCATGCTCGGTGCGTCCTGCCTGCGTTTTGCGATCTGATTTCCGACGAGGAAGAAAAACTGAATTACGGCGGCCAGACAATATCGAGTCGAACATCTCGTCTGTCGCGGTGGACGTCTCGAGCGGCGCGGACGAGCTGCGGACGGCGTCGGACTACCAGCGGAAGGCGGGGCGGCGCGCCGCGTGTCTTATGATGATACTTGTCATCGTCACCGCTGTAGTGTTGCTGGCGGTAAGCCCTTGCTACTCCTGCATCTGTCCTGTGATCGACTCACTTGTGGATTGTACAGATTCTATCATGATACCCCCTTGTCGCTACTTATTCCATGGACCAACGCGTACATTTTTTAAATCTAGCATACCGGATTATAATTGTTTATTCAAGATCGTCGTTGCGTTCTTGGGACTGATTCTTTTGTCTGGCGGCATCTCCCCATTTTCATATTGACGGAAACCTTTCTAGAACGCTGTACAGTACTGAGGCTATCTGGGGTCTGTCCCACATGAGATACCCGGTGCATGTTGACCCCCAAGTATTTCCTCGAAAACCAACGATTTTATGACACGCATGCACTGCGGGTCGTATCGTTCGCATTCGCATTTCGCGAGGGTTGGCGTGTGACGGCTTCAGGCGCGTCCGATGTTGTTTGTTGCGTATACTGTTCCGCCTGAACGATTTATGTGGAGATATAGCTGACACTTCAGGGCTGGGTGACACCTCAGTGAGGAGGCGACGCGCTCACGTGATGGCCCACAAACGCTCTTCCTCTCGCCACGTATGCTCATTTGCCTTTTCCTGGCGATGCCCAGGATGACAGTCCCGTGGCCTGAGTTGTATACGTAGCTCTCATTGAAGAAGACGGTTAGACTCACAGAAATGAAACCGCCCTTCAATTGAGAAGTAGTGAATTAAACTGTGTGCACATGGAGTACTATTGAGTGTTGACATTCCTCCCTTGGCTGCTTCGAAGCTTGAGCACATCTGGTCAGTTGAGTCGTGGAATTTCACCTTGGTTAGCTTCGCGTACGTATACAACGTGCCCCTCACGCCAATTTACTCACGAAGTGCGTTCCCTGGATCAATATCGCGTCTTTCGAGTCGTGGATGAGGAAGGTTCAAGGTTCAAGCGACGCTTAGGGTGAAAGAATTTACGGCAATATATATAATATAATATACACTAGGCCTCGTCAGGAGGTCATCGACTGCAAGGTCCGGCCCTGCGCAACCCCACAGAATTGCAACTCCAGGCGTTGGGCGGAGATCCGTGTGTTTCAAACACCATCCCATGACAGACAAAACATACCACCAAGATCCGCACTTAGCGCCCCGTCGTCGGCGTCGGCGTCGGCATCGGCGTTTCAGAAATCCGCCGGGTAGATTGGCCCCGTAATAAAAGGCGGGCCAAATCCCGGTGCAAGCTAACACAACCACTATGACTTCCTCGCTGCACGTCCCAGCCAGCAGCGCCAGCAGCACCGACAACCTCCTCCAGGACGTCCCCGGATACACCACCCCTGTCTTCCACGGCAAGGACGCCCAGCGCCAACAGGTCGAGGCCGCCGTCGCCGCCACAGGCTTCGTCCCCGCCCCGCTCGTCGCCGGCGAGGTCGGCTGGTTCTACACCAGCCTCGGCATCGACGACACTTACTTTGCCAACGAGAACCCCGCCGTCGTCTCCGACCACATCATAGTCCTCTACGCCGCCAAGATCCAGGCGTACACCAAGCATGACGTCGACAGTCTTGTAATTGACCTCGAGAAGATCAACGACGACGGCTCAGGCGCGACCTTCATCCACACCAGCCCCCCAGGCATCACGTGTACCGAGGGGCCGGGCGCGTTGTGCGAGTCGCGCATCGACGACCTCTTCTTCGACACCAACACCCCATACCGCCTCGAGACGTTCCGCTCCCATGGCTCCATCAGCGCGACCGCGTCCCAGCAACTGCGCTGCTACTTTGTCTCCAAGTGCTCCTTCCCACCGCCGCCCGCCCACGAGTCGGACGACATCCGCCTCTACAGCGACCCCAAGTTCCTTGAAAAGGCGAGCGAGAACACGCTCGAGATCTACAGCGCCGCCATGCGCACCGTGCGTGCGCGCCGCTACGGACCCGTGATCACGCACTACGGCGTCCAGGGCACGCGCCAGCACCGTCTCGTCATCGCGTACGACTCGCGCGTCTCGGGCACGAGCCACTTCTTTTCCGCGCTCAGCAACCTCTACCACTTCTACGCCCTCTACTCCGCGCGCAAGTACGTCGAGCAGTTCAGCAACGGCATCACCATCATCTGCCTCTACCTCAACCCGCTCCCCGGCGGCGCGGCGGCGCACCCCCGATCGAGCACGCAATCCACCAGGTCGTCAAGGAGGCGAGCCTGCTCTTCTGTCTGCCGGACAACCCGTTCTTCCTCCCCCGCGCACCGGGCAGCCACGCCGTGCAGGAGGCGACTTATGCGTGTGCGCCTCCTCTCCCTTTTCTCTGCCTCTGCTAAACCACTCACACTCGCTCGCGCGCAGACTGCGGCTGGATCTTCGCACAGCACTTCTGCAACCGCCTCGGCCCCGCGTACCTCGCGCTGCGCACCGTGCTTGACGAGTCCGACCCGCTGCAAGCGGGCGTGCTCGCGGACATCAAGCGCCGCTTCCGCGAGGAGACGTTCACGCGCGAGAGCATCGCCGCGGCGATCGCCGCGCACCCGGACCTCATCCGCCTGCTCTACGTGCACTTTGCGACCGCGCACTACCCGCGGGCGACGGCGGCGAGGCGGTGCAGACGCTCAGCTACCAGCGCCTGCAGGCCGCGCGCCCGCTCAGCGACGCGGAGCTCGCGGACGCGCTGCGCCGCGCCGTGCCGAACAAGCACCAGCTGCAGGTGTTGGAGGCGTTTTTGGTGTTCAACAAGCATATCCTTAAAACGAACTTTTACCAGCCGACCAAGGTCGCGCTGTCGTTCCGCCTCGCGCCGGACTTTTTGCCCGAGGTTGAGTATCCGACGAAGCCGTTTGGGATGTTTTTCGTTATCGGTGCGTCGTGCTTGTGCATTCTCGCCTCTGCAGGTACTCACCCAACACAGGCAATGAGTTCCGTGGGTTCCACATCCGCTTCCGCGACGTCGCGCGCGGCGGTATCCGTATCGTCATGTCGCGCAACAAGGAGTTCGTTCATCCCCTATTATCCTGTAGATACGACTACTGACACGTGCGTGCGCAGGAACTACTCGATTAACCAGCGGATGCTGTTCGACGAAAACTACGGGCTCGCGTCGACGCAGAGCCTGAAGAACAAGGACATCCCGGAGGGCGGGGCGAAGGGGACGATCTTGCCATCGTAAGCATTCTTTCTACCCCTCCTTCTGCACGTCTAACTCACCCCGACGTAGCTTCGGCGCGAACCCGCGTCTCTGCTTCGAGAAATACGTCGATGTGCGTCACCCCTTGCTCCTTGTCGAGGTGTAATCAACTGACCACGCTGCACCGCAGTGCATCCTCGACCTCCTTATCCCGGGGCAGTCGCCGGGCATCAAAGAGCCGCTGGTGGATCTGTACGGGAAACCGGAGTTGCTGTTCTTTGGACCGGATGGTGCGTTTCTGCGCTCTACAACCATCATATATGTTGATTGCGCCTGCGTGCAGAGGGCACGGCCGACATGATGGACTGGGCTGCTCGTGCGTCCTCTCTCACTTGATAGCAGAATGCACATGCTGATGACCGCGGCCAGTGCACGCGCGCGAGCGCGGTGCGGAGACGTGGTGGAAGTCGTTCACGACGGGGAAGAGCGCGGCGACGCTCGGCGGCGTGCCGCACGACACGTACGGGATGACGAGCCTGTCGATCCGACAGTACGTGCTCGGCCTCTACCGCCAGCTCGGCGTGCGTGAGAAGGATGTGACGAAGGTGCAGACGGGCGGGCCGGGTGCGTCTTTTTCTCCCTGGCGTTCTGGGGTTCGGGGCTGACTTGTGGATTGGGGTAGATGGCGATCTTGGGTCGAGTAAGTGCTTGTGTGCGTGCAGTGCGTTGGGCGCTAATGGGGGACGATAGACGAGATTCTGCTGAGCTCGGACAAGACGGTCGCGATCATCGACGGGAGCGGGGTGCTCGCGGACCCGGCGGGGCTCGACCGCGCGGAGCTCGTGCGCCTCGCGAAGCTGCGGGTGCCGGTCGCGAACTTTGACAAGACGAAGTTGAGCAAGGACGGGTACCTCGTGAAGGTGGAGGAGCACGATGTCAACTGCCATGTGCGTATGCCTGCTTCCACTTTGGTACGTGCGACTGACACGGGTGCGTGGGCAGCGGGCGAGCTGGTCATCGACGGGACAGACTTCCGGAATGCGGCGCACCTGCGGTTCAAGGCGGACCTGTTTGTCCCGTGCGGCGGGCGGCCCGAGGCGGTGAACATCTCGAATATGGCGGCGCTTGTGGACGCGGAGGGCAAGCCACACTTCAGGTGGATCGTCGAGGCGCGAACCTGTTCATCACGCAGCAGGCGCGGCTGTACCTCGAGAAGCGCAAGGTGGTCCTGTTCAAGGACTCGAGCACCAACAAGGGTGCGTCGCGTGCTGTTATGTTTTCTCGCGCTGACGCGACGCGGATGCACAGGCGGCGTGACCAGCTCCTCGCTCGAGGTGCTCGCTGGGCTGGCCTGTCGACGCAGGAGTACCTGGACCTCATGGTCTTCAAGGACGGCAAGCCGAGCGCGTTCTACGAGAGCTACGTGCGCGACGTGCAGGCGAAGATCACGGAGAACGCGGCGGCCGAGTTCGCGTGCATCTGGCGCGAGCACGCGCGCCTCGGCGGCGCGAAGGCGCGCACGGCGATCTCGGACGAGCTGTCGTCGACGCTCAACGGGCTGCAGGCGGAGCTCGAGGGCTCGGACCTGTTCGAGGACGTGCCGAGCCGCGAGGGCGTCATCCGGCGCGCGGTGCCGAAGACGCTCGTCGACCAGGTCGGGCTCCCCGCGCTGCTGAAGCGGCTGCCGGAGCCGTACCAGCGCGCACTGTTCTCCAGCTGGGTCGCCTCGCATTTCGTGCGTTTAATTATATATTTTTTGTCCGAGTTTCTGTGAGCTGATGGTTGGTTGGCGTGCAGATCTACAAGTATGGCGTGAACGCCTCGAGTGTCGATTTCTTCCATTTTGCTAGGGACCTTGCGAGTACGAAGTGATCCGCAGGCAGCGGACACTCGGATGGACTTCATAGAAAGAAAATTACAGGAAATTAGAATTGTAACTACTAGTAATAATGGGATTTCAGCGTAAAGGTTTTCTTGCGGTGTTGCATGCAATTGCAATAATTGTTGTATTTAGCTCGGAAGAATAATTTGAAGTGGTTTACAGTTTGCCGAAGACTTTCAACTTGCCCCATCATGTCTTTCTGCGACCTGTTCGTTCCGTTACTCAGGCACCCGGAGAATCTTGGAGACCACCACAGCTAACCCCGCCCAGGTCAGGATGTTGATACATACGCACTGCATGTCAAAGACCCTGCGTGGACAGCGTATCACCACGGAACGGTTGTCCGGGAGGAGGTGGTCTCAGAAAGATGACAGCGAGCCGCTGTCATCTCGATATTCTCTCGAGATCATATCGAACATTTTCACTCTCAATCTCTTTCCTGGGCTCCGCGTCTGGTACCCGATCCCAACGCCTTCTCCAGTAATCAATCACCCATATCTACTTACCAACTGGCTAGTGCTCGGGATGGGGAGCCATTAATTTCGGTTGTCACTTTGATCCTTAGTGCCTTGGAGCTCGACGGGAATAAGATGGCAGAGAACGTTCGTGACCTTGTTGTGGCTTTCTCGGGAAGATGGCCGATGACATGGATGCAAAGGGGCAGTTCCAAGCAGGTCCCTGGCGTTTCTGGCTTTTCTTTGCACTGCCAAACGTCGAGCCATTCGAAAGACATTCTCTGTTGGACGGCATTACTGAATTCGAGAGAAGAATGTTCAATTCTTGGCATCCGAACATCGTAACACGCACTGTCTTTGGTGCTCGGACCGATCTGTCATCCTTCCGGATCCTCTGTCAAGTTCGTCTTCTCTTGCCCTTGAACGTCGGAGAATGATCCTTCTGCTCGCTTGGTTCGTCGGGGAGCACAATAGGGCCAAATTGTCTCGAGTTTTCTTCCCTTGACGAATATCGTGCCAGGGCCAGACCTCAAAATAAAATATTGGCAACTAAATGATTCAACCTGCTCAATTGCTCGACGTTCAATGCTTTCGAGCGAAGAAAACCGAGCACATGTAGCCAAAATTCCAGGCTCGGCCGGAACCCGCGAGACATTCAAAGCCTTTCAGATTGACGTTTCCTTTGACAACGCGTAGAGGCATGTGCCCCGTAGCTGTCGGGCTCGCTCTTCCGTCGGCAAATCTTCATTGTTTAAAAGGTGCAGGATTGAAGTATTTGACAGTGACCCACCACTTGAGCACCCAGAAGTCGACGAACACTCTCCTCGTCATTCACACCGACCAATCATGCGCTTCAACATCTCCATCATGTCCCTTGCTACCGTCCTTGGAGCTACGCTCATCCAGGCCGCCCCTTCCCCCGTGGAAGTCGAGGGCCGCGCGGCTGAAATCTACGACTGCACTTCGGCCTACAATGGACTAAATGGCACCGGCCGTGGTCCCGGTCAGTACTACTACTGCACGAGTGCCAGCTGGGTACGTTTTCAGAGATGCTTCCGAAATTTCCTCGCTATCGTTTCTTTTCACCGCCCTAACGAAAACGAACCCGCGCAGGTTATCTTTTCGTACGTTGGCTCAGGATGCAATCTTGGCTTCGGAAGCGGCACCCGATACTGCTGTTCCGGCAACTACGATGCTGTACGTTCTCAATATTGACAAAGATATACTGATTCTCAGAGCTACCCTAGCCAGACAGAATGGTTGGAGGCTGCTTCGCTGCGTAGTTTTTGTACCAATTCCAATCCGATACCAATGTGCTCGAAATTTGAAAGATTTTGTTTGAAACCTCTTGACTCACTCTGGACAAGAAGAGAGCGGGTATTCGGAAGGGCACCGCTCCAGTCCCTGAGGGTTCTCGCCTACCACGATATGAGTGAACCGGGCCGCGGCTCTGGGAACTAGTGCCAGGCGGAAGGGATGCAGATTTACGTCGGAGAATATCGCTCCGGATCTGGAAATGAAGGACATCGTCGCTACAATGCCAGGTCTCAGAGCCTTCACTGTTCCACGTACATACCTGTCATCTCTGTTCGTGTGGTGGAAATTGGCACAGTTTCATGTGATTCAAGGTGTCAACTTGCGCCGATTTTCAAAGGAGATCTGTACAGGCTGTCTCCATCTTCGTTCGGTTCTTTCGATATGTATATCAAAGGACATGAGCCATTCATATGGTCGAACGAGACTGGTTTTACTAGGATTTTGTGTCCAGTGGCATATCTCGAACTTTGGAGGATCTCCTGCAAAGCCAGCACAACATAAGGCGTCACGGCATCATGGATTCTCTATGGAAAAGACACCAGTCAGATTGTTTAACACTGGAAAGTACTGTCAGTGAGATGCAATAATACCATGAAGGAAGACTTCAAAAGTCAACATATGCGTGCATTGTTTGGCTGCGGCGGAGCTCGGCATCCGTGCACCGGCTATCTGATAACTTGGATCCCTACTAAGCGGCCTTAAATAAGACTTGAGCCTTTAGGCAAAAAGAGCTATTAAAAGGTCCGGGGTGCAGCGGTAAACCAGGACCGATGTTTATCCCAACAGAGGTTGTGTCCAGAAATCGGCCAAATTTTACGAAATGTCCGGACTTTTCAAACTTTCCCACGGTATTCTGAGTAGGCCAAAATACTTCTTTCAACATTTGAAGCAACTTTGACTATTTTTTGGACAGGATTTTCCCAAAATTTTGTCCGGACTCCTGGACACGACCTCTAAACATCGGTCCTGGTAAACCTTCACAATGCGTCCCAACGGGATCCGTCACATTCACGTGAGGTAACATCGTAACGCGGACACACCTGCTCCTTGACCACCACCATTAACGATGCCGCGCAAGAAGAAGACTACTCCCGTCCGCAAGCACTACCCCAAGGACCTGAAGAACCGTGTCATCTATTAAGCCATACTCCAAACAAGACTTCAACAGAGATAGCTATAGATCTTGACTATGCCACTGCGTGTAGTCCAGCACGTGAAAAGGACGTGGCGCGAGATTGGGTGAGATCTGTCGTGACCGCAGATACCTTGGCCGCTCCCCGATGATGTCTCAAAACCAAACAAAGGTCCGCAATGCCCATTATATCTATTGTAACCGTAATAACTAGCCATACGGCCTTTCACTAGTTTATGCTGGCGCTGATTGATCATATGCCGGACATCTACCTCGATGAAATACAAGAACAACTTTATGTACAGCATGATATTGATGTCTCGCTGGCCGCATGTTCATAAGAGAGGGGCTGCTTGACCCCCTCTCGGCGGCGCTGCTGAATGTAATAACGACGGGCGGCGAGTCGGCGGTGGAGACGAAGATGAAGATCATCCAGATTCTGTTGGCGTTCTCGCAGGTCTCGCAGTCGGATATACATGTGCGGAACGCGCTCGGCACCCGAAAGGTGATCAGACGTGGGTTTCTTCTCTGAGGTCGGGGTACTGGTGCTCAAGGGTATGTTTACTGCAGGGCTACTCCGATCGTGCGAACTCCCAGAGCCAGAATGTCTGGTACAGATGCTCAAGGCGGTTAAGCACCTTTCAATGAATGCGACACTCCTTGAAGTCCTGCAAAACGCTAACGCCATTGAAATCCTCATCCGTATATTAGACGAACAATCTTCCGGGCCACACAGCACCGTGCGTACTTTTGGAACGTCATTTGAAGTCCCCCTCAACTAGCAATTGTAGGAAATGTCCAACCATATATTCCAAACGTGCTACAACCTCTGTCGCCTGAATAAATCATGGCAAGAAGAGGCTGCTCAGGCAGGCATAATACCATGCCTCAAGCGTGTGATCGAGACGCGGTCACCGCTGAAGCAGTTCGCACTGCCCATTCTGTGCGACCTTACGAGCGCTGGGAAGAGCTGCCGGACGCTGTTGTGGCAGCACGACGGCATTTCGATGTACCTCAAGCTGCTCGAAGACCCGTACTTCCAAGTCAGCGCCCTCGAGTCCATACTCTCGTGGTTGCAAGACGAAACATCCCGCGTTGAGGACGAACTGACCAAGCCCCCCTCCGTCTCGGCCCTGCTCACATGTTTCGTCATGGCGAAAGCCAACTCGTTCGAAAACCTGCTCGATCCGTTCCTCAAGTCACGCGGCTCTCGACGCCACTGACCATCGCGATCTCGCCATCGCCGCTGTTCTTCAAGCGCATCGTCGACCGACTGTCTCCGGGACAAAGCCACTCGAAGGAGAAGGCGGTGGTGCGGCTGAACCTGCTCCGTGTGCTGCGGACGGTGTGCGAGGTGCACCCGAACCGTGCGATGCTCGTGGAGCGGTACGGGCTGCTCGGCGTCGTCGAGAGCCTGAGCCACGGTGGCGGGGACGGCGCGGTGCTCGTGCGGGAGCTCGCGCGCGAGATCGTGCCAGTGCTGAAGCCCGGTCTCAAGCCTGCAGGGGCACCGCGGAGCGGCGGGCAGCACCAGGCGACGCGGAGCACACCTGGGACTGACGTAGTGCTGCAACAAACGGAGTCACCGCAGGTCGCGCTTGCGCCAAAGAAGCTCCGGCGGGCAGCGTCCGAGACAGTGGGGCCATCGAGCAGGCTGAACGGGGCGGCTGCAGCCGTCGCCATACCAGGCAAAACGAAGCCTGCGGCAAAAGCTGGGCGTGCTCGAGGGTGATTGCTGTGTGTATCTCTCAATATTCTCTCTCTGTCTGCTGCTCTTCTTTCTCTCCATCCCGGCGTCTGCATCGTATATTATACGTACACTCTCATTAGCATAGTTTTACTCTCCCCCCTCACGCTCCCTGCATGAATAAATATATATTGGTGGTTACCGGCGGGTGAAGGGAAGCTGGAACGCGGAAAGCAACGCCCTCGCACGATTTTCAGCGCCAACGCCTGTGGCGTTGGTGACACAGTGTATGTGCATGCCGTAGGGGCGGGGGTACGCGTCCACGTTGACCTCTATCTGGGGGAAGAAGTTCATCGCGGCGGGCGGGAGGCCAAACGACACGACGCCCGAGACTGCACTGGGGCTGTGGTCCGATGCCGACGGTGGAGGCAGAACGATACCCGGGTAGTCCTTTAGCCGGGGGAGCACAAACTCGACGAGCTGGCCGAGAAAGTCGTACATGGGCGCGCCGCGCAGCTCGACCTTGACACCGACGGGGATGCCGGGGCGTATCCAACCACCAACAGATTTTTTGCCGTAGACGATCTGGACGCCCGAGACGGCGTGCTTGCCGGCGGCCTTTTCTGTCTCGCCCGTAATGGTGCGCATGGCCATGATGAGGCCGAGGAGGTTGGAGCGGCTGCTGATCGCCTGCTTCATGAACGAGTGAATCGTGATGTTCTCAAGACGGATGACGTTCTCCGGCGTCGAAGGCGGTGGGGGCTTCTTGCCCATCTGTGTGCCGCCAACGGGGGGGTTGTGTCGGAAGCGCGCGTAGGGATTGCTCGGGTCGTAGGTGAGGCGTATCTGCCGCGGTGGTGGACGGGGTGCGCTCTCGTGGATGTAGGTCATGTACATTGCGTTGTCCTGGACCGTCGAGTAGTAGTGGTTTTCCAGCCTACATGGTGCGAATTCGCGGGCGACGATGTTGACATGGGGAATTGGAAGGCGTGTTCTCCAATTTCGCGGCAGAGGTTTTTTTATCGGCGGGGGACGGCCAAAGCGCGTCAAAGAGCGTGCTACACGCTGGGGTGGATGGAGCTGCAATTTCTGTGAGTACAACTTGCTCAATCGTTCAATTTACTACATACCACCATGGACAACCAGAAGCAGAAAAAGCGTTGTTTGGTTGCGGGCTTACCGCCAATCTTCCAGCAGGCCAATCCACTCCAGAATACACATCGACACACAAACCTCCTTTTACTGGTACCACTCAGGTTCAAGTGATCTCTTCCCCGTTAGTGCTGCATATCATTCCTTTGAAATGCTAATGAGTTTCCTAGATAAATATATCAGCCTTACTGACCCTGGCAGCGTTTCGGAGAAACCTGCTTGGACGCCACTTGGGATGTCACCCTCAACAGCTCTACCATGTTCAAGTTTGACGCTTCCGGATCCTACAATGGAACCCGGCCTCACTGAACTACTCCTCTCGAATGTCCCGCCCCGCCCATCTCAAATTTCAATGGTCCTCGCAAAGTTAAAAGACACGGAAGATGATCTTTCTCTTCTTGATGAACAGATCGACGCCATACAATGTGCTATGAATGAGCTCTTGACACGTCGAGATGCGCTTCGCGAAAAATCTGCCCGATATAAAAGCGTTGTGTCGCCAATCCGCATCCTTCCCAACGAGATCTTATCCGAGATCTTCATGCACTGCGCGTCGCAAGACGAAGGATTGTGCCTATGGAAGAGCACATCTAGTGTATGCAAGCGCTGGAGACATGTGACGCTCTACACGCCCCGTCTTTGGTCCTTCTTGGATCTGACAGCTTCTCACTACCATATGAGAATGCCTTCAAACATTCCTATCGTCCAGGCGGTCACCGAGCACCTGATAAGATCCGGCAACTGTCCTCTATCTATCAAGTACGACTCTCGGATCTATGAGGATTATTTGGGATTAGAACGTACGCCTTCTCTGCTTGAGCTCTTGGCGCGATTCTCCTATCGTTGGCAAGATATTTCCCTGCATATCGGACGTGTCCCCAACCGCTTTAACGGCCTTCGAGGCAAACTTCCATCTTTGCGGCGCCTTACGCTGGGTGGAGCCGGCTTGCCTGAAATCAGAGAGGTGTTCGCAGTCGCTCCCCTACTGCGGCATCTGGAGCTAGACGCTGCTTATGGCATTCCACCTGCACTCAGCCTCCCCTGGTCTCAGATCACTCATTGCATCGTGATTAATTGCCAGATCAACATTACCCTCGATATACTACGACGGGTCTCCAACGCCGTGGACTTCACTGCCGACAGAATCGCGGACGTTTTCGATATCGATGGCTTCACTCCCATTTTTTCTCCTGTCCATTCTTTGGAAACCATCAACTCAGCAGAGCTGCTGGGCAGGCTCACCACCCCTCAACTGAAGAATCTGACTATACGGGATGAGCGTTGGAATATACTGGCTGACCAGGCCGAGGCCCTGATTAACAGGTCTTCGTGTTCTCTTACGCGGCTCACGCTACACAATGTCAGGCTGTCCGATGTCCAGTTCATCCGCCTCCTCAAACTGACCCCCGATCTTCGCGAACTTGATCTCCTCTCATCGGGAATCTTATTCATCACGGACGACTTCATTGACGCCCTGACGCCAACCGTCGCTGACTCGCCTTGCCTAGCCACGAAGCTCGAGTCCCTCTCGATAACCATCCTATCCACCAACAGTGACAAACCCGACTACCCCAACAGTGCACTGGTGCTCAACATGATTGCCCGCCGCCGGGAAGATCACAATAGCTGCGTAGCCCTCAGCACTGTTCGCCTTGTCTTTCCTCGTGACGTGCACCCCAATGACCATGCGCGCGCGGCGAGGCTGCGAAGAGGTGGTCTTAATCTTTCGCTGGAGGCGCGCTATCCATGGTTTGGGCTAGGATCAGCTGGGTCGTGGCAAGATGATGATGTGGAGTATCTATGACGGGACCGCGCCGGAATACTGCCTACCTACTTACCTACCTATAACCTGTGTACCTAACTTGCATCTTCCGATAGCAGAATGCATCTGGAGATGTGCGCGACTAGGTGCCTGCGTCTTGATATGCCGACTCCACAGCAGCTTCAGCATACCCATCCGAATTCTGCCCTGTCTGGATCATGTCCCTCCGTTTTTCTATATCTCATATTGTTGATTTTTGTCCGCGAATCCTCCTACTGTAGACCAGGTGATCCCGTCAGTGTCTCAAAAACTACCTCGGTTTTCATAACGTGCTAATTCATAGTCCTGTGCTCGGTATTTTTTCGACCGTACCTTACGGGTTTATGATTACGGCTTGTATTCAGTGGCAATTTTTAAGCTACAGAATTGTCGGTTTGTGAGAGTGTTCACTAGCACTGGGTGACTTGCCATAAGATAAATTTATTGTGGGAGAATTTTTGCAAAACAGGATTTAGCCCCAAATCAAGTCCTGATCTAGCCCGCATCAAAAGTCCTGACTTAGCCCGCCACCAAAAGCCCTGACCGAACCCGGGTTTCAACTGCCAACCGAGCCCCGACTCAACCACGAACCGAGCCTGATTTAAGTACTGACCGAGCCCAAATTAAGTACTGACCAAGCCCGACTTCCAACCACTGACTGAACCCGCCTTTTAGCATTTTATACTCCTGACCTAGCTCGCCTTTTAAGATTTTCAACTCCTGACCGAGCCCGACTTTTAAGATTTTCAACTCCTGACCGAGCCCGACTTCTGGGTGCTCAACTCCTGATCTAGCCCGACTTCTGGGTGCTCAACTCCTGATCTAGCCCGACTTTTGACTTTTCCCTTTCTCAAGTGCCCCCTACTTTTGCCGTGTATTGTGCGTGTCTCTCTCCAATCTAACACATCTGGGAGTACATTGGACACCTTGCTTGAGTCTCGAACCGCTGGGAGATGAATCTAGCTTCTTTTCAAATTGTACTGCCTTGGGACTGATTAAATGCATGTGTTTTTCTTGTTCTGGACAATCTTCATCTCGTACGAGGCCGAACGGCCAAAATTCTTCTATCGCAGGTCCCCAACACACGCTGCCTCTTCCATGGGTGAAGTGCTAGTCAGCTACGATGATGACCGCCGACGTAGTAAACACCTCCCAAGTATGTATGCTCATACTGCCCTTGTTTTTCATGGGCTTATAGCTTTCTGGTGCAGGTCGCGGTACACTTTTTGAGTCATGCCCGGAGGCCTTGGTCTTTTATTGGACGCAATGGATCCTTGCAAATATTGCACTCTTCCTTCTGCCATCAGTAATCTGCCTTCTCGTTGTCTGCTTCCTGAGCTCTCGCCTTGGTATTTTTGGCCATCAATCACCCCAAGAATTTGCCTATGTTCTTGCCTATCTCTCTGTGTATGCTGGATCATTCTCCGTATTTCTCGGTCAGTGAATACATCCAAAATACCTCTGCCACAGAGCTTGATTGTAACTTCAGGTGGGATTGTATCGCCCCAATTCTTTCGTTACCACCTGGTCGTCCCATTGGTTCTCGGTCACCGGCGCCACCGATCTCATTTCTCTTTCATGTCACAACGTCGCATGGCTGCTGTCTATGACAAACAATCGTTCACGGTTTTTATTATGGATGTACTGTCTCAGTCTCTGCCTGTCGGTAAGCTGAATATTAAACGGCTCTTTGTACTTCCTGTGCTGATCGGTTACATGCAGTTGTAACGAAGAATACCACGGTTCGCAGTATTTTTCAGCATCTAGAGACTCTTGGTGTTGTCCCAACAGATCGACAAGATCAGTTTTATTTCACTCACAACGGACGAAAGGTTTCGTGGGCAGATACAATGGGGTCCCTGGGCCTCGGCCCGGTCTCTCATCTATTTTTGAAGCTTATAGTGCCCGGCGGTGCTCATTCGGGCAAGCGTTCACCTCCCTCATCACCTTCGCCCCGGCCTGCTAAAAGACAACAGGTAATATCTTCATTGTAAATTCCGCTTCCCAGCTTACTGTTTACTGTAATCCAGGCGAGAAACATTGTGCCAGCCTCAGATGAGGATGGGGAGGAGGACATTCACCTGCTCGGGGAAAAACCCAAGCCCGTGTGTTCATTTTATTTTTATTGCTGCAACTTCTAATTGATCTCTTAGCCCATTCGATCTAGGGGTGGGCGGACTTCTCACTCCGGCCGCAAGCAGCGTGACGATCGCACTCCTGACCCGGAGCGAGCTTCCAGTCCTCCAGCTACTCTTCACGAAATGCCGGCCACACCTGTCAAGAATACCAAGGATCGCAAAGGCAAATCATCTCGCACAAAAAAAGTACCCAAGTTCTCACCACGAACAGCACGTGGTGTTGTGTTTGCTCTTCGACCACATCTACATCCTGGGCCACAGTCCGAAGATGAAAGCGGCAGTGAAACAGATGACTCGCAGAAAAAATCGAAACAACGCAAGCGCAACGCAAGGCCACTGAACAAAGTCCAACATACCAAAGAAGCGGGCTGGCGGCGGTTGGGCTCCAGTCATTCTGCCGAGATTTTCAGAACATTTGAAGACTGGGTACGTCTGTTCTATTTCTACATTCTCGCTGCGATTTCTTGGATACTGAGTCCGTGCTCCAGCGCAACGATTACACTCCTCACGGTTACGAGACTGCAAAAGACCTTGTAGAGGTGAAACATCTTGGCCATCCTGTCGATCGGCCTATGGACATCCGAGCTCGGCCATTCATCCTCCAATGGATTACGCCAGATCGCGACGTTCCGAAAGCGTTTTCCGCCGACCATCGCCCAGTTTTCCGGGCAGAGTACAGATGCCAAGGAAACTGCAGTGATCTCCCGCCTTCGGACGATGACGATGCACGCCCAGAGCAGTCAAAACAATCCAATAAAGATACCAAGGTAACGGCAGAAACGTCCGAGTCTGACTCTGACTCTGACGGCGGTGGTAAGAAATACAAAAAACGTCGTTGTCCTCAAAATGTTGTGCTCCATGTGTGTTCGTTCTTATTCTGGAGGCCACCGGTCCTGATTTTTCGACCAGATTGAGGTTTTATCAAACGATCTTTCAAAGGCCATCATCTACCAGCGTCACACACACTGGGAAGCGGCCGATGAACATCTAGGAATGTCACAGCATATTCGTCAATGCATCATGGAGTACGCAAGTTTAGCCAACATGACCTCAGGCCGTATCAAAAGAAGTAAGCTTACATGCCTGCCTGTGAACTTCTAAATGACACCGTCTCTCTAGGATTACTGCAGGCATATAAAGAGAAAAACACACCACTGTATAGGCGTCCGAGTGCTACCCAAGTCGAAAATATTGTAACCAACATTCGACGCAATGAACGACTGGATACAGATCCTCTCAAGTCAATCGGGATTTTTGCGGCTGACCATCCTGACAAAATATTTGGGTGAGTCAATGCATTAGCAGGATCAAATTTCTCTCAATGTCACATTTGTCTTTGCTTCCATAGCTTTTGCCCCGTAGATATGTCTACCAGGCCTCCGTCCAAGTTCGCAACTGGGATCAAAAGTATTCATGCGCTACAGTCGATCCTCTTATGGGCATTTGTCAACGGGATTGGTCTTGATTCTTGTTGGCGCCACAAGAACGAGAATCGCGCGCCTGTCACATTCATAACCACAATTGATCAAAACAACCGGATGCTTCCAGGTATGTTTATACTTTTTTCTTTCCTCCGCAATAAATCACATCTGAACATGGTCAATTGGAGGTCCTGTATATCTTTCTGCGAATGTGACGGCAGACACTCTGGAGGTTTTCCTTCGTGATGTGAAGGCCCTTGTCGAAAACATGGCTCAAGATTTGCTCATTGGTGGGTTCAAATAATACCGATCATAATCCCAGTTTGTTGACGACACTAGGGGATGTCGAGGTCCACCCTTCACATGCACACTTTGCACCTCAGCTCATGGAAGCAGCGAAGCGTGTCAGGGATAACCACTGGAGTTGGGTCCCCCTGTTTGTGATGATCGACAAATCTGGCGCAGAACTGAAGGCCATTTCGGCAGGTACAGAATCTCTTTAAGTGTCCTTCTTGCACTGGCAGCTAATTCCTCGAAAGTATGGCCAGATACGACTGTGCGCCTGTGTCAGTTTCATGTTATTCAGGTGATTCATTTTTCGAGCTCAGTATTCAATCAGTATATTCAGTTTGTAACCATCTCATAGGCCATTCTGAGGTGGGACCGTGATCACGACACCAGCACGCTACGCCCGAAACTCTCCAGGAGTTCCAAGGACAAGCTTCTGCACGCTGTCCGCGAGCTTCAGCGATGCCGTTCGGACAGTGAATGGGCAGCCGATGTTAATACATTCAAAGCTCACATCGCTTCTTTTGCGGACGCAAGCACTACTGCAGCAATCATGCAATACTTCGAACGGAATTGGTTTATCCCACTCTGGAGAGGTGCGTATATTCATCTGCCGCTGCCGGGGTCTACCATTGATCTCACTCAAGACTCCTGGACTGATATTGGTCTTCCCCATGGCCGTAATCGGGATACTATCTCAACCAACAATTGGACCGAACGTGCTTTCAAAACTTTCGACCAGATTTTTCTTGAAAACCGGGCCAACAAATCGTGAGTTTGTATCAGTCGAGTGGCACTAGTAGTTGAACCAGTTTTATAGTGCTTATCGTCTCGTCATGATCGTTGCCAATGAGTGGTTTTCATACTACGAGAACTGGCAGCTTGGGAGCAAAAAAGTGGATCGCCAGGCCTTCAAGATAGCTGAGCGGGGCCACAGACTATGGAACTCCGGAGGGGCAATTATTGCGATGCCTCGCGATGCCTCTGGAAGACGCATTTGGCGAGTTGCCAATCCCCGCGCTATGGTAGATTCCGATGATGTATAGTAACTACATACTTTGATATCATGTTCTACCCAGTACTCTCTCATGGGTTTGTAGGGTTTTGCTCCAAATATTCGGTGTTCGCAAGTGACCAATTGTGCATCCATTCCATTCAACAGAAAAGTACCACTGTAACTACGGTACCGGGTAGTTATGTATAATCATGGCAATTCCACCCCCTTTCCATGCGAAATATGCCCCGCTGAATATCCCTGGAAATACTTCAGCGTCTCGCTCTGCAAATATCATCAGCACACAAAGTTGAAGTAGGGCCAGCTAACAGACCACTTGCTCCACATTCAGCACGCTCGCTTACCGACCACTTTCCACGTTTTCTACGCAGTGCGCCTCGATGGCCTGGAAGATCTCCACCCGTACGTGATTCCCGTCAACTGCCAGGCGCAGAAGTTTCGGGGCTGTACGAAAATCCCTCCGACCAAGCCGGCGGCGAAAAAAGCGTGATGACAAACCGAAGAATATAATGCGCACAACAAACGGCGGCTCGCTTGGCAGTCTGAATAAAAACTAATCAGTACCGATGCATTGAAACCTCCTACATACAAATTAACTTCATTGTTTGCGTCTTCCTTACTGTGAATCTTTATGGTACTCTTCGAATACCATACCCCTTTCTTTGTTGTCCCATCGTTCGTGAGCCAGTTTTGGTTACAACAGTCATGAGAGCGGCAGAGGCACAACACATAGTTCTTCCTGCCCTGTGGATCCACGTCCATTTCGATGAATAACGGAGGGCCACTCGAGTGCCGGACGTCAAGGACAAGGTGAGGATCACGCCAGCTTTGTCCTTGTCAAAGAGATTGATGAGATATCAAGATGAATTGGGATATGGCCGCAAGCGGCAGGTGCGGCGAAACTTCTAGACACAAATTCCAAGCGAGCAAGCTTAACTTTTGAATATTGTATTCAGAATCAAAACGCAGAAGAGAAGTTTCGACAAAGGTGTCACATCAGCAAAACCTGGTCACACTACAGAGTACTACGTAGTCAGCTGTAGTCAGCCATAGCGGTCATAGAGCCTGTAGTGCCTGTAGTGTAGGGTTATATGTCTGTAGTGCTGCATAGTGTCTTGGGCCTTCTACATAGTGATCTGTATTGGGACGGCCACACTACATAGCACTCCATAGTACTCTGTAGTACAAGGTGGTAAAATCCCAAAATAAATTTAACACCATTACAGACTTTACTTCAATTCATTAACCCGACTTTACTTTTTACTTTGAAGGCCTTGAATTGATTAATTGTACTATTGGAAGCAAGGAAACTACAAGATATGCTAATGTACTTATATTGCAACAGGCGGGATTCGAACTCGTGCTCTCTACAAAACACACAAAATAAAACAAGTGCGTTATAACCAACTAGACTATATAGACATAACTCAAGTCTTCACATGTACACCTAAGATAAGGCTGGACACTTTGTCAAAGGATCCCTTGCTCACGCTTGGGTGCGTGTCCAATGGGGTGTAGGAAGATTTTCAATGCCAAACAATGATTGTTCAACATACAATGTTGTGCAAGAGTCAGCGAGCATGTGTACAGTGGGGGTGAGGAAGGTTTGACTCAACCAGGTTTGCATTACCAAACCAAAGCCAAAAAGTTGAAACGGCGTTGTCTTGCGGTCACGTGATTTTGGTGTGTGGAATGCCAGTTTCATTCGACGCAGCAAAGTCACGTGATCACTCTATAGTACTACGTGGCCTCAGGCTTGACACTGTGTAGCACTACAGGATTACCAGAGCACTATATAGCTCTACATAGGTTTGATGGAATACTATGTAGTACTACAGGTTGACCCAATTACTATGTAGTACTACAGGTCCACCCAATTACTATGTAGTGCTATAGAGTACTACAGGCCACTACAGAAACAAGCGTGCTACTACAAACTACTACAAACACTACCGGCAAAATCAGGGTTTGCTGATGCAGTTCATTTAGGTTTTTATTCAAAATGGTACGTGAAAATCGGTTCGACATCAGACGGGCTCCGAGGACAGTCTAGAATTACACATGTGCAGCCAGGTTGCAAGCAAGGTCCCCGCCGGCGGGAGATACAGCGCCACAGTTGCGCCCCGAGGAAGCCCAAGCAGAAGGATAGGGCCGGTGTCTGCAGACCTTCCGACGATTGAGGCAGGTGCAGTTAGGCAGGAATCCGGCTGAAAGTCGGGCTGATGCAGGGGAAAAGTATAAAGGTGAGGATTCCAGAATTTCAAGAGGGTCAAAGGGATGGATAGCGAGGAATGGATGCCGTGTCATCAGGACATGGAGGAGAATACGATAGTGTGGTAAACTAAACACGAGCAGTGCTGGGCAAAAAACTTGCCCGAACTTCGAATGCTTCTGCAGACAAAGTTTCATTATCCCAAACACTCCAAAATAATAAAAATAAAAATAAAAATCCCGAAATAGATATCGAGTTTGGGTTAGGGTTAGAGAGCACTAACATGCGAGACAACCCCAAGCTTGTGATAGGACAGGCATGCAGCAGAGGAAAAGAATGGAAGGGGAGAAATACAAACGCACCCAAGATCAACCCAAGATAGTACTTATTCCCATCCTACTATCATTTGACTGACTGCCCGTCAATTTTCGTGGATACCTGCCGGGGGTGTGATACGCACTCCTGCACGGCGCGGGAGATTCAAGGGGCCGACACATGCCAGCAATTCCCTGACCGCAAAGGCACCAAACGAAGTTGGCAGAATGCAGACGACGTGATCCACCAAATGACAGAATGTGACTAATAATCACGTGACTAATAAAGCACGTGATTTACACCTGTACTGTTCGTTATTATTTTCACTTGTCCGGTAAGCAGATCTATCCCTGTGGATTTATCCCAATGCTGATTACAACATGTAACCAGCTCAAAACTAACTGTATCGATGTAGCTACGGGAATGTATTTTCATCTGTTTATAATTGAATACATTGGCTTTAAATGCCTCCGCGAAGAACGTGATCGAGCCTGAGACTGCTTCAGACCCGCGATGGGAATTTCCTCGACCATCGCACAAAACGAGTCCGCCCCAACCTCACCAAGTTTGGTGGGATTTGGAAGCGCTGCAGGCGGGATTCTGGCGGTCAAGAACACCGCCACGCTGAACCTCGCCGCGGTCAGTTTCTCTATATACAGATTCCTATGTACTATGTAGGAGACGTGCATAATGATTTACTGTAATTGCCTGATTTAGGGGAGTGGCCGTATTTACGTCTATGTACCATATGCATTGCCTTTCCCGTAGCTCAGCAGCCATGCCGTCCTTGTGGATTCTTGGGGTCTCCGTACACCTGCTTATTCCCCACTGCTTTGTCTTGTCGTCGTAATATCCCGCTCGTGCTATTGGGATTCCCACTGTCGATGCTCTCCGTGGTGGCTTGCGGTTCAGAGTTCTTACACTTAGTCTGAGTGGTTGCTCTGTCAAAACTCATCAAAGCTCGTTCCACTCCGCCACTCTATCGTTTTCGACCATCCATACTATTGGGTTATTCTCCGAATCATTCACGGAGCTCCTGTTTGCAGTTACCCATCATAGAATTTGCTTCTGCGGGACCTTTTCTGCGTCCTGATGGCCTCGGCGCTAAACTGGCCCACCGCGGTAATCTGATCCTGACCACTCAGAAACCCGATACTATGTGCTATGCTTCTCGCTGCGCTTTAACTCACGAGTTATTCTGTTTTATGGGAACATGGGCAGCCAAATTTTCGGCAGGGACAACTCAGACCGTGACAGTCCAGCCTGTACTCCCTGCTACGTCCATCACTTCCCTTTGAAATGTGATGTACGGTGGGGAGTCTGGTTTGAGCTGCTGGTTTTCAGTGGCCCAAAGGGTACTCTCAATCTGCCTTTTGTCTTGCTTCATTTTCATTTTCTGAATTGTTGACACTTGTTGACCTGCAATGTCTTGGGCTTCTCCTGTCCATCTGCGTCGCAATGCCAAAAGAGCCCGACTACTACACTGTTATTGAGGAAGAGGATGGCACTCTTTCATGCAACTGCCCTGGATCACGACAAACAGGCAAGACATGTGAACACACATTTGGGGTGAAACTGGAAATAGACTTCGGAAATGTAGAGCGCTACAACGGTGAGTCTTGTTAAGAGCACGGTGGGCTGATCCAAACCGCCGCCGAGTAGATTTAGAAACTATACGAAAAACTCGCGGTAAGGCAGCACGAGGACAGAAAAACAATCCTGCCAAAAAGAAACCTGGCCGCCAGCCACAGAGACGCTCAGATCGAACTGTTACGGCTGACCTAGACCGGTTCTTAGATCAGGTCAAGAACAAGATTAACCCATGGAGTCTGACAGCGACTCTCATGGCTCCAACAGCACCACAAGCGAGGAAACCGATGGCAATGCGGATGCCCTTGGTATCGACGATCCACTGAATAGGACTGGCAGCCAACGTAGGTGGACTGATACTTCTTGTCATTATTTCAATCTCATACTTTCATAGTCAGCAAAGGACGTGCACCTGCCACTGGTCCTTTGCATCCGGGTCGCACCTCGGGCAAAGGCAAAAAAAGCGATATATCACCAGATGATACCGCCAATCTCAATGGACCTGTCAAATTCTCGAACCCGCCTGGTGCAAAACGTGGCCATCCAAGCAGTCTTCTGCCTGGTTCCAGTCCGCTGAAGAAGGAAGCTGACGAGAAGGAAAAGAAGGTACATGCTGTTGTGAGTCATCTGAGACTATCTCACATTTAGCAGAGGCTAGCAGAAGAACATAAGCGAAAGCAGGAAGAAGAGGAGGAGAAGAAGAGAGAGGAGAAACGAGACAAAAGGCGCCGTAAGGAAGAGAAGAAGCTTGAGAAACTACGTCAGGTTTGCCTTCATGTTTGTTTGTCCTCTTCTAAGTTTACACCGGTGGCTGTTCTAGAAGCGGCTTGCCGAGCGCGAACCAGAAGATCAGGCCAATGAATCCCAAATGTTCAGCAGTGTGGATCAACTTGAGCGGTGGGATAACGAGGTGTATCAAATGCGCGAAGACGAGGGGCAAGGGTTTACTGACATTGCCATGGCATTGAGCTGCTGTCTAGGATCAGCGACACTGGTCTTGCCAAGTTACTTTCGACAATTAGCCAGACATCTACGTACCATGGACTGGGGGACCGCAGCGCACGAGATCATAGATCGTGCCAACGCAGAAGCACTGCTTGACCGCACTAAGGCAGATGTACGTGACTGGAATATTATTCAGGAAATAAATTTGTCTGAGGCTTTTGACAAGGGACTCGGCGACGGATCACTTTTTCAGCACCTGAACTATTACGCAATGCTACTAGTCGATACTACCACCGTCCTTTTTCTTCACCGTGATGAAGATGAAGAAGGCCGAGAACACTGGCTCCTGTTTCGACACTCGGGGAAGAAAGTCGACTGTTTCGAGCCATTGGAAAACCACCAGAAGATCCGGGATCGGAGAAATATCATCGAGGACATGTATATTGTTACTGCGTACTTTCGAGGAGATGAGGTAACTTGCGAAATTATTCCTGTTCATCCTAGCAGCTTACTGACTTGTTATAATAGTTTCCGGTTCTGCCGATCAAACAGGGGTACAAAGTACTTTCGCTTAACGTTCAAGTGGACGGTGCAGCATGTGGTTTTTGGGCCACCGTGCTCTGCATTCTACAAATTTCCGGAATTGACATCAGCTCTGATGACACAGCACGGCGACTCCGGAAGTTGAAGATCCGCGGGGTCAAGCAGCACTTGAAAGAAATTTGGACATCGTGGCAAATTAATGAGGAAGGTCTTGAGGAGGAGGCATTGAATGCGCTTCTAAGGCAGTTCAAGGCCGAATGCAATGGAACAATGAATTCTTGTGTATGTGCGCACATTTTCTGTCCACTCAATCACTGACAACACATGTTCAGGTCGCTTCACGCCCCCCTTGGATCGCTCGGGCAGAGGAACATGTCCCAAAGGAACCCGAAGTAAGCCTGTATTTCTTTCTTTCAGCACACACGATATCCATTTTTATGCAGGTATCTCGAGAGTTGCCGCCGAATCACACGGTCTCTAAAGCTAGGA
Source organism: Mycena sp. CBHHK59/15 (assembly GCA_029204085.1). Lineage (NCBI taxonomy): Eukaryota > Fungi > Basidiomycota > Agaricomycetes > Agaricales > Mycenaceae > Mycena > Mycena sp. CBHHK59/15. The sequence continues at coordinate 127,558 of JARGXW010000282.1, read as the reverse complement.
CCGGGAAGAAGAAACTCTCGGACAACGTTTCACTTGTGTCTTCGGATGATGACGAAATGATTTTGGAGTGGGAAAAACTGGCTCTGATGAAGGACCTTGTGAGCCTATTGTTATACTCTTTGAGTCGCTTTTGATGATCCTTGGAGGCCGACAAGTTTTGTCTTAAACTTTCTGCAGATCGTCACAAGCTTGTAGGCTGTGGCCCCCAGATCTTTCTAAATCACCTTTATCGCATCTCATCCCTAGATGGCTGGTTCAACTGCGACGTGATCAATGTCTGGGCAACTCATCTCGACAGTGTATCACCGCATACCAAAGTCTTGCAAAATGGGTTCTATAATCAACTGCGTAAAATCCACGAGTTCCCGGGGAAGAAAGGGAAGGAGTATGACTGGGAGCGTGCAATTCGCGGAACGCGTAAAGTGCGGAATTTACCAGTTTGTTTTCTATTGTTTACTGATGCACATCTCAGTGGTTCACGAAGGATGAGACACGGTGCATAATTTTGCCAATCCACGTGCCATCCCATTGGATTTGCGCTTTCGTGGATTTCGACCACAATTATCTGGCTATATTTGATTCCTGGAAGGTGAAAGTAGTGCCTGATAATGACTGGAAGCGAAGCCATCATGTGAAAATATTTCAGGTGGGACTTCTTGCAAAGCTTATGCTTGTTCTGACTGTGGATCTATTAGTTGATTAAAGAATGGCTGCAGCGTGTTATATCCGTGCATCTCGGAGTACCTCGGAACTCCGATCGGACTTCCTTCGGAATTTCCGAGGGGGACTTCTATCCATCGCAAGGGACATTACGCGATGAGGAATTACCAAGCGGAATCCTTTACTCATAATCCCTTACTTCACTCTCGGAGGTTATCCGGACATCCACTTATTGTCCACAGAGAAATACTTACTCATCGTTCACAAGATGTCTTGACGACTTATTGTCCACGGACTTATACTTACAAATCCTTCACAGGATTGTCTTGACGACTTATTGTCCACGGACTAATACTTACTAATCTTTCACACCTTATTGTACTTCACTAAACAATTAGCTTACTAAGTATTTAAGCTAAGTAGTTTAGCCTCTGTTCTTCAGTTTGATAATTGTATACGTTATTGCGTTCTCCCTTCCCAACGCAACCTGAGTCGGACTCCGACCTATCGGATATTCCGTGCCTCCTCCGGCCCTCCTGCATCCTCACTCGTCCTCCCGTTATTATCTCTGGACTTGTCTCTCCTTGGTCGCAAGCCGGGTAGTCGCACACTCTTGTTTGTAGTGCTTGCGAGAACGACCTTCTGACCCTTCGGAACTCCGTGACTAACTCCGACATATTTCCTTCGGACTTTCTCGGCAATTCCGATCCCCTCAGCTCAGCACTTAACACAGCGCCTGTTCCTTAGTTTGGGCAGTGCAATTGATTGGGATGAATGGCAAATCGATCCTTGCCCGGAGGTATGTGGCATTCAACGCGTAATTTTTCAGATTCTACGCTGACCATGTAACATCCGTGTTGCGTTCAATCAGAACCAACCATATCAAGTCAATGCATTCGACTGCGGACCCCATACGTGTTTTCTCATGTCCTGTCTGTGCTACCGGGATACTAATGACATCCGTCGTCTAAATGAAATCATCACTCCGATTGGGGTCCAGAGGTTCAGGTACATTCTTTTCGGACGTATGATGCAGCTAGAACAGAAGCCAATCATTGCCGGAGAGAACGAAGAGTGTGGAGACGACTCGGATGTCGAAATGGTTTCGTGAGTAGGATTCTGATCTGAAGCAGTGTCAGAAATAGCCTTACACATTTGAGCAGGCCCCCTGCGTCCGAGGACGGGTCATACGCGGAAGTTTTGTAAGCACCATACAGCAGTTTCCTTGGATCATTCTGACTGAGGTTTCAAGGCCCGATACACCCGACAATCAGACGAGATGTTCAATGTAAGCTTGCACATTTCCGTGTTTGTGCGAGAAATGTACCAAGATCGATAATAGCAGATCTGAGTCCCCACTGACCCCGATTGTACCTTCATGTACCTTCTTCGGACCAAGGACCTCCCGTATTGTTGCCTCGCCGAAGCGGGCGCAAAAAAAACTTAGGGAGACCAAGGGAGAATAGAACATGGGCAGATACAAATTGGTCGGTTGGAACCTCGAAATATTATTTCAATGTTCTGCAAATGAGAATCAAAGACATCCTTTAATCACTCAATTAAATTGCAAGTGCCTACTAGAGTAAGCATACATACTTGGGAGGTGTTTACTACGTCGGCGGTCATCATCGTAGCTGACTAGCACTTCACCCATGGAAGAGGCAGCGTGTGTTGGGGACCTGCGATAGAAGAATTTTGGCCGTTCGGCCTTGTATGAGATGAAGATTGTCCAGAACAAGAAAAACAGATGCATTTAATCAATCCCAAGGCAGTACAATTTGAAAAGTAGCTAGATTCATCTCCCAGCGGTTCGAGACTCAAGCAAGGTGTCCAATGTACTCCCAGATGTGTTAGATTGGAGAGAGACACGCACAATACACGGCAAAAGTAGGGGGCACTTGAGAAAGGGAAAAGTCAAAAGTCGGGCTAGATCAGGAGTTGAGCACCAGAAATCGGGCTCGGTCAGGAGTTGAAAATCTTAAAAGTCGGGCTCGGTCAGGAGTTGAAAAATCTTAAAAGGCGGGCTCGGTCAGGAGTTGAAAATCTTAAAAGGCGGGCTAGGTCAGGAGTATAAAATGCTAAAAGGCGGGTTCAGTCAGTGGTTGGAAGTCGGGCTTGGTCAGTACTTAATTTGGGCTCGGTCAGTACTTAAATCAGGCTCGGTTCGTGGTTGAGTCGGGGCTCGGTTGGCAGTTGAAACCCGGGTTCGGTCAGGGCTTTTGGTGGCGGGCTAAGTCAGGACTTTTGATGCGGGCTAGATCAGGACTTGATTTGGGGCGAAAACATATTTTGGAGAATTTTTACGCATTTTCCGCCGCGATGCCGAGGCACCATCAATTGGGTCGTCCCAAAACATGCCAGATTTATTCGCCGTGGACGCGAATCGCCGCGTCGGCACCCATTGTGCTCGACTACCGACTCGCCGTACGCAAGATACGCCACGGACCGCATGCGGGCTTCCCTCTTCAAGAGCGCTCCCGTGTACGCAGCGGCACTGACTCGAGGTCGCACACCCGTCTTGCCCACGGCGTCTGCGGCAATCGAGACAGCAATGCCTGGGGCGAACTCGAAGCATTCCCCCGGCGCGCCCACGACTTCCACATCGTGACATGACGCCATCGCACCGCAGCTTTGACTGCTGCGCAAGATACGCCAGCCTCCGCGTCCGCTGGCGTCCGCAGCACTAGTGCTGCCGCACGCGCAGCGGCGACAACTCGCGCATGGGCACTGCGAGAGCCACACGCACAAGAGTCCGGTGAGTCGTCAATGTGCCGATGCACCGAGCCACTCGACCGCCGCGGGCAGAGCAGTTGCGCGAGTCGATCCGACGTGCGAGACGGCGCGGATGCGCAGACGCGATTCGAGGAAGGGAGACGACAACGCAAAACCCGAACTTTGCGCAGCATGGCGTGGTACTGGCATTTCCGCCAACTCCATGTTCGTCGCCCGGAGCCACCTCTTCCCTCTACGTCCCGTACCGCTGCACCCTGGACTAAATTTCGTCCCCCCTGCCCCATCACCGTCTTGCTCTCGCACTCCCTGCATCTCCGCCTCGATGTGTCGCCACATCCGAACCCCGTGGGTTCGGGGGGGGGGCAAGTACAAGTTTGTGGTGTATGGTGCGCGGAACTCATAGACGCGGAGACACATTTGGCGCCGCATTTGAGAGCCGCATTTTCTTGGTGTTTAACGCAGCTCCGCTGCGTCGCTCCCTTGATCTCACTTGCGCATACACACGCAGGATCCTGCGAGGGTGTGAGCCCCGCCGACTCCACAGCCGGCTAAGCGTTGCTGTTGTCTCGACACCACTTGCTATGTCATGAAATTCCATGAAAGTTTCAGGAGCGGACGGCAAAGATCCAATATTCAATTCCAACCACTGGAGATAGGTTGGTAGGATTGCACGGCCGGTCCCGCTCAGGAAATCTCAGTCGACGCAAAATCTACGTCACGTTGCAATGACTGGGTGTGTGCAGACCTTGGTGCGAACAACGCGCGGAAGTCCTGGACCGTCAGCACGCGAGTCTCAAACTCTGCTCAGTATCAATATCAGTATCCACCACTATCATCAGTATGGAGCCAGAAATTGCGTTGGAATAAATACAGTAATTGTTACGGGAGTCACCGACTAGTGTGTCCTATCATCAAATATACATCGTGTAACTTCATGCGTTTCTGAAGTCATGGTCGTCATCAACCAGCTGGTCTCTTGGGCGCTCAGTCCTGCACAACCAAAACACCCACTCTTCTAGAGGTCTAAGCCTGAGCATTATACGATTACAGAAAATCGCGGCGGCGGCAACACACACCCCGGCCGCGCAGTCCAGCACCCAGTGGTTCGCCGTCGAAATCACCGACAGCCCCACCACGACAGGATACATCGGCGCGAGGACCCTGAGCCACGCGTGGCGGCCCCATATCGCGATGCTCAAGGCGAAGAGCAGCGACGTGCCAAAGTGCAGGCTCGGCATTGCGGCGAGGGTCAATTGAAAGCGGTTGTTGGCCCAGTCGCTCGTGGCACTCATGCTCGAGCCCGGCGGGGCGTGCAATACGTCCAGAAAACCGAGGCTATGGGGCATGAGGCGCGGGGGGCACAGCGCCAGAGGGAAAGGAGGGGAAATGCGAAGAAGTTGTTCAGGGCGATCGCGCGCCGGACGGCCTCGTAGCGGGGTCGCGGGAAGTATGTGGAGCCGTAAGCGAGGAACGCGATGCCGACAGAGAAATGTGCGAGGTAGATGTCGCTGAGGATCGTCATGATGAGGGGGTTACAGCGTAATATATATCGTTGGAACCGCAGTTCAATGGCAATGCCGAGCTTCTCTTCGAGCGATATGATCTGGGAAGCGTGCAACCGCGCAAGAGCAGTGACGATGGCTTGCCGCTGGGGGTTGGCGTTGATGTAGAGGGCAGAAAAGGCACGCATGAGTTGGTACGGCCAGTACGTGAGAACCCAGTACCAAATTTCTAAGGCGAAGGGAAATTTTGCAAGAAGGACACTGAGGAAGTTGCGTCTGAAGGGATGGTTATTTGGGAACGGTATACCGAACATTCTCGAAGACTCGTGGGTATTATATTTGAGAAAGGGTATCTCTGCATCTGATGTGCGTAGTGAGGTGAGTAGAAGCTGGTCACGAAGTTGGTTTGGTTGGTGGTGACGATTAACGAGCAGGCCAATGGCAAAGATGATTATAATTACTGTCTATGGAGTTAGCGTGCACCTTTGATGATCGCGAGTCGTGACACCAACCTAGAGGCTCTACAATGTTTTTTAGTTTTGACTCCATCGGCAACTGGTTGGAATGCCCACAATAATGTGGAGCAATATACAAGGGAAAGCATAGTAGATTTTTGATCCTCCGACTTCAAAGTCCGCCGAACCCCGTAAAGATCTGGAACCGAGATTACGATAAGATCATTGAAGTTTCAATGCGATTCGGCAAACATGGCAGTCCGCAGCACTGCCAAGCAGATAGTGGCGACTTCCGATGGGAAGTGAAGCATCATAGGAGTTATCGGATGAGCTGGATGAGCCCAACGTCGGCCAACATGGCATTGCATATCCCAACTGAAGTCCTCGAGCTCGTAGAGTCGACGTCGTAGTCATTAAGTTCAAGTAAGGATTCAAAACCAGGCAATTCGTCCAGTTGTCGGAGATATCAACAGAGCTTTGGCTGGAAACTTCACGCCGTCGAAAGCCGTTGGTCGGCTTGCTGGATCTGAACACGAGTCAAGATTAGAGCGTATTTGCACAGGTCAAATTGGCCAATCGGCCCAAGGGGTAGCTAAAACAAAACATCTGGAATCAACTACCCAAAACCTCCCATCAGGACCCCGGAACCAGAGACCACCACCACCACCCGGTCCGTGATCCGACTCCCAAATGCGGAAAGCATTTTCGCTAGGTTTTATTAGTTGTTCGCAAAGAGCATGAAAGCACACTATTCGACATTGGAAATGTACTGCATATATGGCACTGATACCACATTCTGTAGAAAAAAAAAAAAGAATACTCTGGACAGTAGTTCATCAGTAAATTTACTGTTGCACCAGTGTTGAGCATCTAATACACTGTAGGGCCTGAGTATAATATTGGAGATAAGGGGTGACTTCCCATAAGCTTAGAAAAAGGTGTCCGATTATCTGAGCTTACTTGAGGGGTGCCGAACGATGACGGCACGTCTGTTTATTCAGAAAATCTAATCTCTCTGAGTTCCCACAAGAGATACATTTGAATAGAGTGTAGCGTTATAATTTTCCGCCTCGGTATTCGGCCCACCGTGGCCGCTGTCAATATTGTTGATAAACAGACCACATCAACGTGTCTGCAACGCGTCTGAGCTTCCAACAACGTGTTCTCATCTTCTTCGCAATGGATATTGACGTGCCTATACATCATCAAAGCCTGGAGGACATGGAAGAAGAAGAGATGGAGGACGAAAGGATGCGGTCGCCAATGAGAAGTCGTGGACAACAGTCAGCGCCTGCTGATTATGCTACCGAGAGGCCCGAGGTTGTCAGGTCGAGACAGACATCACCACAGAAGAGGAAATCAGTGAGAAAGAGGTTGTCGAGGGAGAGAGGGCGTCGCAGTGGAGTGCGTCCGGCTCGCCATGACTGGCAAGGTGACTCTGCGTAACATAACCAAATACCCCCTCGCCAGCTCCTATACCGGCTGAAGGGACCGTAACTTATGTGACATGCAACCGAATGAGGCGAAATCGCAGTCCGAACCCGTTTATTCAAGCAAGAATAAATCTGGAGAGGGGGGGGGTACCCCTCTCCAGATTCAAATAAAATTAAAGTCTGAAGAGGCCCAAGGTCGCATCAAATTGAGATCTCAGTCCGATGGGGTCCTGACAGCTGCCTCGGCATCCCGGCGAAAAAAGTCCAGATAATCGGACACCTTTTTCTAAGCTTATGGGAAGTCACCCAGACCAATAGGATAATTAATTATGAAATTTATGCAAGGTTCTGTTCATAGGCCAGTGAAACAAAACTTTGCATGGTTCATTCATTAATTTTGCATAATCATTTTAAAGTCCGAAACTAGTTAGAGGTTCTAGACCTCAGAATTGACTCGTGAGCATGGTTGACATTTCAATTTTTCACCTTCTTTTCAGTGAAAAATGTTGTTTATTTTTCAGACATTTTTCACTGAAAAAGAGGTGAAAATTTAAAACTTTTTCAGCACTTTCTCAATTCAAGGTGAAAAATCTGAAATAAAATAAGAAAGTGATGAAAATGTTTTGAAATTTTCACCTGCTTTTTCAGTGAAAAATGGGTGAAAAATAAACAACATTTTTCACTGAAAAAGAAGGTGAAAATTTTGAAATGTTCAACCAGTGAGGACCTAAGGAAAAGTATATGTAGCAGGACCCCAGAGCGATCATCACGTGCACGAGGGGGTCCATATCCGGTTTCGAATCCTTGACCCGATATACGAATGTGTTGTTGTTTGGCTGGCCCTTCTGGCACGAATCACACCACTCGTGCCTCGCACCGTGATCACGCTCATATCGGGTGTCACAATATTTCTGCCATCACCCATCATATTTTCGTTAGGTGCTTGATCTCTGGATCTTGACATTTGATCTGGCCACGCGAGCGCCGCTCGGTGATTTCCGAGCACCATCGGACCAATGATGGCTGTCGTCAGCAATTAGGTGCGCTCAAAGTAGAATTCTGCGGCTGGTCGCAGACGCAGATGATCATGTGGCCAGTGACCGGCCGTCACTTATTTGTTCCATGACCATTTCCGGCCTAATTGATCATTTCGCGTACTTTTACATCGATAAGAGCCGCTCGAGCACGATAAAATCAGCAAAATAATCATGGACCTCCCAGCCATCTTTTCCCCCTCTTCTGCCTCGGAAATGGGCCGGGACACTGTCCATTCCCAAGTCTCGAGGTCCTATCTCAAACACATGATCCTTCGCAACATACTCGTTCCTCCTGACGATGATGATCTGGATCTGGATGACGACGATGCAGAGGGGGATCTTGCTGCAAAGATTGCCCAGCTCAAGCTTGACATGACGATCCTGGAGGCTATCAAGTCGACGCGATACTTGCATGCTCGTGATCCTGTTCCCAAAGCGGGGAATATACACCTCGCCTGGGTCTACGCCAAAAATCCCAATGACCATGGGAGATTCCAAAACATGCTTAGGGTCTCCCCACTCGTCTTCTCAGTCATCATGGAGCTCATCCAGGACCACGACGCCTTCAGCAACAAATCCAACGTTCCGCAGACACCGATTGACCAACAGCTTGCTGTTGCCTTATATCATCTGGGTCACTATGGAAATGCCGTGTCGCTCAAAGACGTGGCAAGGATGGCAGGCTGCGCTGAGGGTTCAGTGGAGAATTTCACTAATCGCTGCTTCGAAGCAATCGAATCCTTGCATGACATGTTTATGCGACCTTTAACTCCCGCCGAAAAGGAGCGCGAAAAGCAGTGGATGGATGAGCACGTTGGGTTCAGAGGGCTGTGGCGAGAGGGATGGATAATGTACGACGGGACCATTGTTGTCCTCTATGCGAAGCCCAGAATCGACAGCGATGCATATTACACCCGCAAGGCAAATTACGGATTGAACGTGCAGGTACAAAGTTCTCAAGTCGATTTTCTGGTAACTTATAATCCATAGATTGGGAATATTCCTTCCAACTTGTGAATCCAGGATTGCTCTATCAGATTCACCGGTTCAGCTCACGACGCAGCTGCATTTGAACACACGGCGGCAGTACTCCACCCAGAATTCATGTTTCAAGGCGATGAATTCGCCTGGGGAGACTCAGCTTATACCATTAATTCCTGCACCATTCCCATTCACAAACGACCTGCAGCGCTCATCCCCGAGAATGCGAGATTTGACAAGGTGCTCTCTCACCTGCGTGTTCAGTCGGAGCACTGCATCGGGGTGCTGAAAGGGCGCTGGCAAAGCCTTCGCGATCTCCGCGTAAACATCAACTCGGTGGAGGATCATGGACGGGCTTGCCAGTGGATCACCATCGCTATCATCCTTCATAATCTGGTCATCGACGTCGAGGGCGAAGCATCCGGGGTGACCTTTCTAGGGGAGCATGGCAGGGTTGAGGAAGAACAGGATCGGGGTGGACGTGATGAGCCGTCGGAGGCACAGTTTGCAGATGACGAAGGGGAGCAGAAGCGTATACGACTCACAGCAGAATTAATTGTGCATTGCGGATTGTAGCTGAAAATTATATACATGAATAAGACATTAAGGAGGATTAAAGAGAGAATAAATGTCGAAATGAATGAAAGACCAGGAAGGAGTAATGAGTGTAATGGTAATTAAATTTCTTCGGAATTTCCTGGAAGAGAGTTCTGGGTATTCTCGATACACCAGATCGAAGGAGAGTGAGCCACAACTGGGGAAGTCGATGAAACGCCGGGGGAGCGACCTGAGCAGGGTGTGCGATGGTGACGGAGTGGGGTACGATGAGGGGTACGAGGGCCAGAGTTGCGGCGCAGCGATCTGCTGACGACTGCGGGAGCATCAAGCGCGGCGAGCGCAGCCTTGGTCTCTTCCAACCTGTTGATCTTGAGCTTGAACATCTCCATGAGTTGTTCCTTCTGCTTTAGGAGCTGATCTTTCTGCGCGATGAGGAGTGTTTGATGACGATGCTCTGCATTCGCTCCCGCACGCTCCCTCACAATTTCGATATTTTCCCTACAAATAGTTAGTATCCCTATCAAAAGACGGGCATGTAAACTTACTTAGATGCGTCCATGATCACATCCTTGAGCGACCGCTTTTTGGGGATGTGCTGGATGTTCTGGCGAGCCTTATCCATCGCGTTACCCAGGTCAGCACCGAACGTCGAAGCCTTTGGTCCCCGCGTGAGTCTCGGAGCAGAGGCCCCCGGATTCGGGCCCATTTCCACCTGCAGCGCAGGGATGCGGCCATTGGTGCTTATCGGACGTGATTCCGATGAAGCGGCCACGTCTCCAATGTCGAACAAAGCTGAGAGAGTGGGGGTTGGGGTGTGGAAGAGCCTGGGGTCTATCAGAGAGTCGCCGAATCGTTGAGGGGCCAGAGTTTCGAGAGTCTGGTTGTGGGCGATCCTGCGGCTGTTCGGACCAATGCCGGTGATGATTAGGGGAGGGACGACATTCGGGCGCGTGCTGAGGAACTTATGCAGCTCTGAAAAGTACAGGAACTCGGTGTTGAGTTGCTCTGAAATGAAGTTAATGATAATGTAATTTTGCTGGATATAACGATGCACACCAAAGATTCACGGCCGCAGCAGGGGTATCGTGGTGGGGGCCATCACCTGGGATGTAATAGTCAAGGTACTCGTGCCCTCCACCAGCGCCCGCATCCTCTGGAGCACCCACACCACCCCCAGTGACGCGAAGACGCGCTGCCTTCTCCTTATAGACTTTGCAGAGACTACTGGTCGTTAGCATGCATCAGAAAAGAACCAAAGAAAGTGTACTCCTCGGTCTTGCCCTTGACACGAGCCCCGAGAGTCTTGGAATGATCCTTGTACTCCTCTGGGAACATCTCCTGCGCGATCCGCTCATAGACGGTAATCTTACGGTCACCGGAGGTATTCTTGATTGAAGGGTGTCAGATTTTACGTAGGTAATAGGCAGTGGCATATGCACCTCCTTGGGATCCTGTTTTCCGAAGAGAACAACGAAATTCTCCTTTTTTTGAAGCTTCTCGAGGAGAATCCAAGTCAGAGCTCCCTCATCCGCGGCCCACGCGATTTGGGCGAGTTTCGGGAGATTTTTGTGGCCAGACATGGATGGGCTAGTATTAAGTCGATATTATGAGTTTCCGAGGTAGATAAGGTGGTATAAAGCCCAGGGGTGATGAAGAGACAAGAGACGAGAAATTTCCGATTCACGGAGGGCTTAGGCACACACGACTAAACATCTACCAACAGTGACAGCCAGTCACTGGCCACATGATCATCTGCGTCTGCGACCGGCCGCAGAATTCTACTTTGAGCGCACCTATTGTTCAGTTGAAATCATTGCAAGTGGGTTGCATGCTTACGCGCTTACAGTGATGACCAGTACCGCATACCAAATCATTGAACTTGTATTTATTGAATCTTCAACCATTAGACTTTATTTCCCACTTGGAAACACATTTATTTAATAGTTGCATGATCGAGTGAGTTGGATGAACATTATTTGCTGACGGAGAATAGGGTGTTTCATAATTAGATTTTTGACCCCAACTTTGACCCCGATTTCGACCTCAACTTGGCCCCAACTTGGGTCACAACTTGGTCACATTTTGCGACCGGGAAGGACTGGGGATGGAGCAAATCAGCCAGTTCAAGTTGGGGCACCAAGTTGGGGTCAAAGTTGGACGTCAGATCGTGGTCCAGACCACGATCTGACATCCAACTTGGTGCCCCGATCTATTTCATCCCCCAACTTGACCTCAAGTTGCAGTCAAAGTTGGGGCACAAGTTGGGGCTCAGATTTTCAATTATGAAACACCCCAATGTGCAGTATGTACAAAAGTGTTATTCCATACTGGTTGCAGAGTTTAACGTGTTTGAAACGTGCAACAAGGTGCGTCGCGCAGACGTGTCTTGCGGCATATGTGGCTTACCAATGCTGAGATCCAGAGATCATGCACCTCTTGTTAGAAAACATCGTTTGGGCACCAAGTTGGGCGCTGCAAATATGATCTAATATCCTATTGAAAGATCTGTTTTGTTTGGAGCTGATTGTCCATCACGGTAACGTCATCACAGACTCACACGGTTCAATAGTTGAAACAAAGTTGAAATGCTTGAGCGGAGCATTCTGAGTAGGTTTGGAGCAAGCCTGTCAGCTGTCTGGCGAGCCGAATAATACAAAACTCAATCACTTTCGTCGAGCACAGAAACCCTGCTCCAGCACTTATACACTACACAAATTGAAGCTCTGGGGCAACTAAAATCAACTTCCGAACATTTCTCTCTCCTCAGATTTTTTTTATGGACAATAGACAAGATCCAGCAGAATGACCTTCAGACAGTCTCTGTTTTTCACAAGTCCAAACTGTAGCCCGGTTGTGGGCACTGTCCTTAACTTTGAGAGAATTCTGAGGAGGCCAAATCATCTGGTTTGTTAAGAAGAGTATATATCCTCAGGTGACCGAGGTGTTTGACGCACTTGCTGAGGCCGGGGGAAGTGTTAAACACATCCCCTTTTTTGTGGACTATGGTCCACCTTCCCACTGCCTTCCCAGAATATGCTGTGAAGCACATGAAAGTCATGCTTTTCCATTCGGCACGTGAGAAGGGAGCTTGTTCCGAACCTACTCGTTACTAACTTAAACTAGTAAGCATTGACACGATGCTGAGGTATCGCTCTAATCGAGGACGGGCCTGAATCCTGTCAGACAACGAGAAGGGCGAGATAATTCTGCTGAATTCATATCATAGCTAACTATTTTATACATGTAGCGGTACCGTATATTCTGTGAGTGAATTTAAAGAAATACCAAGTCAGGAATGGTCGACTCATGGGAATGATTCAAATTAAATTGGAGGCGAGAGTATGAATCATAGATGAATCATACCACTGGTCGGCTGAGCGAAGAAACCCTTGCCCTTATTATTTTGCAGGACAAGATCGAATATTTGAAACATTGAGCCGGAAATGGGAGCGGTGACAGTGAAGTCGGCCGGTACAGGAAGTGCCACAAGAATAGGTGCGGAACAAGCCGCCTTCTCACGAGCCGAATGGAAAAGTATGACTTTCACATGCCTTGCAGTGCATTGGGCTTGTACCAAACTTGGAGGGCAATATGTGGTGGTGTGGGATTGCCCTGGGTTAACAAACAAGCCCTGGTACGCCTCGCTCTCGACACGACCTGAGGGTTGTGTCTCGCTTCCTTTCATCCACTTTGATCCACTCGACATTCAAGTTGCTTATTTCCCTTGTCCCTTTGTTCCCCTCTGCATAGTATATAGAGCCTGCAGGCTGCAGTGTTGGACATCCGCGTCTCACACTGCGCTCGCAGTTTACTTAGATCATTATTGTCACCTACAATTTTTGACCCCACCCTCCATCCCTATTCCAACTCTTATATCATTTTCATTCTACATATATCTACTCAGTACACTACATTTCTTTACTTGTCCCTCGTAGCTGGCTTGAGTCTGAGCCCCGTGATCGACTCGAGAGTTTCAGGACCCAAATATACTATTTGTCCCCAAAACTCCCCATCTCTCCTTTTCACCTCACTCCTCCTTGTTCATCTTTGACCAGTTTGCGACAAAGGTTAATCACGAAAAAAGGGGATGTGTTTGGCACGTCCTCTGGCCGCAAACCTCCCAGTCACTATGGATAATATGTTCATAATAACCTAAAAAATGAATTGGCTTCCTCAGATTTTGCTTAAGGTCAGTGTTGTCAGGGTCACAAGGGGTCAAGGAAACCGTAATTCCGGATATGGACCCCTATCGTGCATGTGATGATCGCTCTGGGGTCCTGCTACATATACTTTTCCCTAGGTCCTCACCGAGTCAATTCTGAGGGCTCTAGAGCCCTTTAACTAGGTTTAGGACTTTTAAAATGCATGTATGCCAAAATTTAATGAATTTGAGAGCCATGCGCAAAAACATGGAGTCGGCCAGGTGATGTCAACAAGGATAAACAATATGCCTGTCAAGGTCATTTCTGTGTTCACTGGCCTATTGAGACCCGAAACCCTTGCATAAAATTTTGATAAGTTAATGATCCAGTATTGGTCTTATCTCTAATATTATACTCAGGCCCTACAGTGTATTACACTGGTTGAACATTTCAAAATTTTCACCTTCTTTTTCAGTGAAAAATGTTGTTTATTTTTCACACATTTTTCACTGAAAAAGCAGGTGAAATTTTCAAAACATTTTCATCACTTTCTTATTTTATTTCGAATTTTTCACCTTGAACTGAGAAAGTGCTGAAAAAGTTTTAAAATTTTCACCTTCTTTTTCAGTGAAAAATGTCTGAAAAATAAACAACATTTTTCACTGAAAAAGAAGGTGAAAAAATTGAAATGCTCAACCAGTGTTAGATGCTCAACACTGGTGCAACAATAAATTTACTGATGAACTACTGTCCCAGAGTATTCTGTTTTTTTTGTACGGAATGTGGTATCAGTGCCAGAAAATATATGCAGCACACTTCCAATGTCTAATAGCACTGGTTGAACATTTCAAGTTTTTTGGTGAAAAAACTAGTGAAAAATGTTTTGAATTTTACAGCAATTTTTCAGTGAAAAACCAAGTGAAAAACTTTTAACTTCTTCATGAATTTTTTGAACTTCAAAACTTTTTCAGCACTTTTTCAGAAATTTTTCACAAGGTTCAAAAAGGTCACCAAAATGTTTCAAGTTTTTCACCTACTTTTTTGGCGAAAAATTACTGTAAAATTCAAAACATTTTTCACCAAAATTTTCAGTGCAAAACTTGAAATGTTCAACCAGTGTAGTGTGCTTTCATGCTCTTTGCGAACAACTAATAAAACCTAGCAAAAATGCTTTCCGCATTTGGGAGCCGGATCACGGACCGGGTGGTGGTGGTGGTCTCTGGTTCTGGGGTCCTGATGGGAGGTTTTGGGTAGTTGATTCCAGATGTTTTGTTTGGATTATTCTATCCAGAAACCCCGGTTGCGGGCAGAAACCCCTCCTTATTCGGAAGCCCTCAGATTATTGAACTTTCGTGGGGGATTTCTGTGATCTGGAGCTCTGGCCGTGATACCATCATATATCATGTACAAAGTGTTGATTTCTTGCAAGTCGCGTCGAAAATCGGCGTAAAAAAATGGTTTACCTTCTGGCTGACAGCCTCCCGCTACCCCGGCTCGGGACCTCGTGCGCCGTTGGTCTGGCCGAGCTTGCACGGGGCTGTTCGACTGCCAGGATTGTGCACGCCGGCGGCCGTGTAGCCTCAGAGTAATGTGTCGCCCCGCGTCTGTGCTTAAACAATGTGAATATGTTAACGGTGATTTCGGAAATAGCGCCCTGTGTAATATGTGCCTCGTCTCGCTTTTGTACCATGCAAGCCGGCACCGGTTGCGCCGGGGTACAAATGAAAGACGGCCAGTTGGCGAACTGAGCGGTGCGACCACCGGCATGTGGGGGCTTCATGTCCGGGTCGGGGTAGTCCATAGGTGGTGTCTTCATACCCGTCCACGGCGGTCACCGCTTTACACAAGGCAGACATTGGGGGGACAGCCGGAGATAGCCGCGCGGCACGGAGGAAATGGGCCAGCCGCCAGCCTCTAACAGCAACTGTAGGAATGTGTGATGTTTTTTTTTTGCCCATGCATGGATTCAATGCTCAGGCAGAATTCAGCCGCACAACTGACACTTCCAAATCAGGCAAAACCCAGCGGAGAAGCTCCGGCCGCAGAAACCAGGGTTTCTACATAGACTCTATTTTTGGACGGAGGGTTTCTGCCTGCAACCGGGGTTTCTCAATAGAATTATCCGTTTTGTTTTAGCTACCCCTTGCAGGGTCAGTCAAAAAACGTCAATGAAAGTCAATGACATTGACCTGTCAATGACATTGACCTGTCAATGCAATCGACCCGTCAGTGACGGGTCATTGACGGGTCACATCAATAAGTTCCCACGGCCCTCCCACCACCAAAGGAAGTGGCGGTGCTTTCGACCTGATCGACCGACACTCGGGCATTGCCGGAGACTGTTGACGGGTCAGTCAAAAAGGGCTCTGGTGTCATATGTGGAACAAAAAAATTTTAATCAAAAATTATTCAAAAAGTCCCGGCACTTGCCATAGTGTAGCCGCTCCCCTTTCTTGGAAAGGCTACATTGTCTACTGGTATGTGCTACTGCTCCGTCGAGTCACGTGAAGGTGTATCGTTTTGGTCACAGGTTCGATTCCCGGCGCTGCCTTTCTTTTTCCTTCCGCCGGACTCTGGCTTTGTCCTTGTTGTTTCCCGAGGCTTCACTCAACGCCCGCGACCCAATTAAGAAATTATGGCATATCCAGCTGAGCTTCTCTTCCTAAGGACATTCCAAGCTCACACTCAATCTGGAGCTTTAAAAGTACTCAAATGGGAGTATAAAACATCATAACAAGGGCCAGGCATGTACATATATGTAGGTAAGGATAAAATCAGAATCTTGTGCTGTTACTTAATTTGTATGGTTCACTGCCTGCAGGTCAGTTTAGAGGACCAAGAAATCGGAAATAATGAACTTACAGTGATAAACTTGCATCTTTTGCGGTTGGACTCTCCAGGGCAATCAAAACCAGATCTTCCTGCTGCTATACAGACACCACACTTTCTTTTCCTTTTTGGCCTTGCTTGGGGAATCTGATAGGTTATAAAGCTTGGCCCAGCTACTGCATTAGTCTGAAGGGGTGCCTGCACTGGGGCATCCCACTGTGGTGGTGGATTCCACTGTGGTGGAAAGTTCCACTGCATGGGAGGCAATTCTGGGGCATGCATAGAGCCCACAGACTGAATCTGCTGGCTAGTTGATGCAGCTGGCATAATATCAAGATAATCATAGGCTGCTAACTCTTGAGTAAAGCCAGAATTATCTTCAGTCTGATCTGAGATGAAGCCTTGTGGAGGATCAAAGAAATCTGGGAGGTCTGCATCCACTGTTGCAGGTGGACTAGGAATGGAGGGGAGAACACCTGGGTTTTTTCTAGAAGCTGCAGGCAGGACACGGGAAACATGAGTGGCTGATCGAACACGATCTCGGTTGGGTTTGCGCTGTTCCCTAGTGGCAACAAGTGATTGCTGGGCCTTTCGGAGCCCTTGCCAGATCTTCTGGTGTGATTCCAGATGCTCTTTTAGCTTGTAGAAAATTGTCTTTCCGTTAGCATGTGAGGACCACCAAGTTGCAAAGTGATCAAAATTTGGTTTGCCTTCAACAGAGAAAAATTCTCCCCCAGTTGACACAGCCATGTTGAAGAGATCAAATTCCTCCTGTGTATGAACTGGAGTCACAGCAAACTTTGTCTGCTGTGCTTGCGCAAGATATGCATAGATATTATCACGCTTAGCCCTCAGAGCAGACAGATGAAGGTGAGAAGGATAGATGGTAGATATATTCAGAGTGGCTTCATCAATGGCTGCACCAAGGAAATCATTTTTGGCCCGAATATTGAGAGGAATTCCGGTTATTCCAAATTGTTCATGTGTAGTAGGAAAACTAAGTGGTGATGTGTCCTGAATCACCCGTTGAGAGGAAGTTGTTGGAGCTGTCCTCCATTCAACATCTGCTCGGAGGCGGAATATGTCGTCATCTATCCAGGGATCATAGTGACCATTGTATTTGACATTATGTTTGTGTAAGGATCCACAGTCAACATTATGTCGATGTCGCCAATCAGCTGCGAGACTATCTGCCAGTTCTGGTGATGCATTGAGAGATGCAAAGTTCCGACGCAATGGATTGTGAACAGCGCCTTCTACAGAATTTGTGCCTCTGATGCAGTGGAACAAATCCAAGTTGTTTTTATCAGTGCCTTCAACTGTATAAAGCGGAATGCCAACAGGATCGGAGACCCATCCTTTCAGTACGTCACTCAGAACCCCTTGGATTTTTGACGTGTCTCATCACTGAAGAGTGGAAGCTTGGTGACACTACACTTTACATCTGCCCATGCATCAAAAAGCTCAGTGAGCATCTTGTGCAGAACATCTTTTGGGGAATATAACGGCGCACTCGCCGCCAAACCCAGCCAGGTGATTTAGACCTTGCTTGGTCCCAAGTAATGTTTTTGGTTGCAAGTACAGCTTCCACTTTGGCTTTATCCCCAGCATCTGGGACCAGCATTGTATCACTGAAGGCCCTAGCAAAATGTTTGCGCAGAGTGTGTTTCCTGGAAATTGTCCTACACACTTTGTCGATCTCATGAAAAATGTCTGCTAGAATTCGCGAGGGAACAGTTCCAACCATTTCCTGATAATATTGCCGTTCTGTAGCATCTTCCAAATTATTGATCCACTCCTGGCAGAAGTCTGCATCTTCATCAACATCAGCTTCCGACTCCTCAGAGTCAGATTCAGAGTTTTGTTTAGATTGAGGAATCTCTGTACTTGATGGAGCAGGCATAGGACACAAGATAGGCTCTGTGAAAGAACTCTCAGGGGGTGGGAAAAACTCTGGAGTCCCAGGATTACGCTCCGGTTCTGTAATGCATGGAGTTGTTGATGTATTATTCCGAGTTCGCAAAGATGATATACTAACAACTGCTTCAAAAGTCTCCCGCTCATTTTGGACTTCGGAGAGCTTAGTTTTATGATATGGGATCACACAATCCGGAGCCAAAACTTTGTCAACCCGAATTAGAGCTCGAGTCTTGGTAGTTGAGACCCAAATCTTAGATCCGTCAGAAGTCTGGAAGAATGCTGGCTGTTCAATGATTGTTCCATGTGCGATTTCATGGTTTCGCACATATAGACTGACAGGTTGACCAATGGGGGTTACAGATGAAAGAGGCTGTCCATCTGTATGCATTTTTCGGAGTTCTTTCAACAGGACAAGCTGCACATGTGCATCGAGAGCGGCATAACCACGCTGTTCATCTGAGTATTTTGGAGTGCTCCAAGATGAAACACGGAGATCCTTTGAAAGAGAAAACCCTAAGACTGCAGCCACAATAGATGCTAGTGATGCCGTTGCTGTAGGAACAGTTTTCTTTTGAGCTGCAAGCTGCCCAATATCAAGAGTTCCGGCAAAATTCTTCTTTCGTTTGAGCGGCAATTTGAAATCTGGAAAGTCTCGAGCCAGCTTCTGAAAATCAGCAGCTATATGACGGCCAACTTTGAGAAACTGCTTGGATGCGAGGAGAGTAAGAAGTGATCCAGGAAGTTTTTTGAGAGTGTAAACATAGAGAAGGTAGACCTCATCAGCAATTGCAATCTGGATAAGTGCAGTCTTTTGAGGTCCTGAGGCACCGATGCCAGTAGTGAACTCCCATTCCATGTCAAAGCCCACATCAATAACCAGATCATCATCGTCCTCTTCTCTGATGAGACTAAGGATACCAGTGCATGCAACATCAATTTCGGATGCATTCAGACATAGATGGCTGCGAATCTCAGTGGAAAGGACAAGCTTGGGCAAGCCAGGAAATTCAGTGGTCTCAACAGGTGTGATACCTGCAGCTAGTGATGGAATGTACTGCATAAAAGTTGCTGCATCACTCGCAACATTGTCAGTGAATCCAAGCACTGGTTGCGGAAGCCCGCGTGCAGTCAATGATTTGACAATTCCCTCTAGCGCTGCATGGAGATGAGCAAGACTCTTTGTTGGGACAAAGGCTTGGAATCGAACTTGTTCGAATTCATTCACAATAGTGAATAGTGCAACAAAGGTCATTACACCATTAAGCTTCATCAAGTATTTGGACACCTTGAAGGAATGATCCCATTTGATCATAAATGCAGTCAGAGCAGCCATACACTGATCAAGAATAGGTCGAATATGCTGCATATAATCCATGTAGACATTGTTGATATACCAGCGTGAGGGATAAAATCCAGCATATTTGGATTTATCATCGAACACAGAGAAAGGTTCAAAGCTTTGCTCTGCAATGCCCAACGTAGCATCTATTTTTTTCTTTCTGTGGATAGCATGCAGATATTGAAGCTCCCGAAGATCATGCTCTCGGACATGCAGTTCTCGCAGAATTTTAGACCATGCACTCGCACTCATGCGATGTGCAATTCCAGCGCGGATAAGTGTCATCAAAGTCTTGTCAATCCCACTTCTAGCAGTAAGGAAGGCTGGGAAACATTCAGCCAGTCCGCGGTCTAGCTGGTCCAAGATCAAAGGATCATACAGGTTCCACGACCGTCCACAACCACCATGGTTATCTAATCTGCAATGTACTCGGTTGGTCATGACATAATAGACATGGTCAAGAGCAACCACTCGACGGGCAAGAGGTTTGTCATTGTAACCCTTGATCTTCAGTTTCCGAAGCAGACTTTTGAAATGCGGACAATCCTTATTTGGACAAGTGAGAGCTGTTCCAAATTTCATCAAGTGTGGGAACCAGACAAAGACTGAAGGATAGTATAGCCCAGTAGGATCAAGAGATTTCTGCAGGGAAAAAATAGGAGCTGGAGGATGAATCCAGAAGGATCCTTCATTATAGCATTTTGGCCAAGTTCCAGATGCCATTTCTGCTATTAGCCTTGCCTTGATGCCTGTAAGATAAAGTGAGATAACACCCTCTGTATTGACATTGGCTTCATCCAACAAAGGTTTGGATGGAATAGCCTCATCCAGTAGATCCTCAAAGTCCGAGTCAGTCTCTGAATCATCATCTGAATCATCCTGTGCAGACTCTGGGGGAAGAAATGGGAAGGGAACTATAATCTATGTTATAAAAGACTTAACCTCAAAGAAAACAGTCATACCGGCAGAAGGCATATTTGCTTTTATGGGAAATTAGCCTGTGAACGATGGAATAAATGACATGCTCACCTTCAGAGTTTAATTGATCTCCTGCTGAATTTTCGGCAGTAGAATGCACTTGGTGGCTGATATCTATGAGACAGTAGGATAAGGATTGAATTAAATAAACCTACGTTGACCTCCGCACTGGCAAAGATATTTCTCAATTCCGGTGACACTAAAAGAACAAAAGAAGGACTCACTAAACATTGGGGCCAAGTTTGCAATTCCATTGCCCGTGACTGGTCTCCTTGATCGTGCTTTGCATGCCAAGATGAATATTTGAGAGAACAGAATATAAATTTAGTTCACTCTCTGAAGCACCAAGCTGTCGGACCGGCTCCGAGTCTGCGCGCACTGACCCAGAGCCACTGGCTTGACCAGTTGCCCCCGGTGGCCTTCCGGCACCCATCCGGGTCCCTCCTGCTCGGTGATCAGGCTGATTCTTGCTACCTTTTGGCCTGCCCAGGTTGCCGATAGGTGCCGACATCTTAGGGAGGGCGCAGGAGCGAAGAGATGGTATCAACGACTATTGTGTACACGTGTTTATCACAATCGGCATAATTCGGACTCCGGGGTGTGTCCCCGATGCTCCGGTGACAGCGCCACACCCAATTGGGCCTGAGGCTGTCAAAGGCACATGCCGCTGTCAAGCCAGGCCCAATTGGGCCTGCCTTTGACAGCCTCAGGCCCAATTGGGCCTGGCTTGACAGCTCCAGGCCTAATCGGGCCTGGCTTGACAGCTCCAGGCCTAATCGGGCCTGAGGTTGTTCCACACATGACACCAGAGCCTCAAAAAGGGTCAAAAACATTGACATTGACTTGACCGTGTTGACTGACCCGGTCAGACCCAGTCAATGACAACACAAATTAAGGTGACAGACAGTCTGCCCGCAATTTTCCCTTGTGAAGAAGCAGTCGGCGGGAAGATCAGTCTACCGCATCCAACGTTTTGCGTTTGGAGGAAAACTGAAGAGACAGAAATATTTGGGGGTTGATTTTCATGGCTTCAGGCCTTTGTTCCGGGCATATAAGTGCAGAAACAAAATTTCTAGGCTTCGCGAAAATGGTCCAGTTTTGGGCATGATTTGTCAGCATCGCGTCGCGTCTCTGCAAACTTTTTACCCCCATCCCCGATGTCGGATCGACCCCCAAACAGTTCGCAGCCGCCTCGGACATAGACCACTAGCACTGCGCCGCTATCCATTCTCCCCTGTAGCACCACACTGACCTCGCTCCCCTGTCACTCCTGGTCGGCGTCACGTCACACTTTGCCACTAATTAGACGCGTCCCGTCACAACGTCCCGAAACGGCTGCCACAGCAAAAGCGTGTTTTGTGGACCCAAATGTCTCTTGTTGGTTTAATTTTTGCTGAGAGATCTTCTCCCGACTTTATTCCGGTTCCATCGAGCCCATAAAATCCATGAGATTCCGAAGGAATATTTTTTATTTGCCCCGAACTTGACCGGAAGGACATCTGTGTTGCCAAAGGCCCCCTTACCCCCCATATTAAAACGGACACGACAAGTACATAGGAATCAATCGAATGAACATATGGGCACTTTACACCGAGTAATTTGCAAAAGAAATGGTGTGGATATTCATCTCAGAACACATCCCCTTTTTTCGACAGTTTGGAGCAAGCCTCTCTCCGAGATTGTCCGGCTCGCCGGACCGGAGATAGGCTTTTTCCAAACCTACCGCAAGGATCATACAACAAATGGTCCGCCGTGGTCGGTTTAGGCCGTACCTCAGTCTTGTGTTACGTGATTTTGAATGTAAACATGTAAACAATGCGTCGGGAGCACGTGCTGTGCTGCTTGGCAAATCGGGACTCGGGCCGATCTATTTCACTCAACCTTTGGGCTCAGGCCATGGACGCGGACCTCCCGGTCCCCACGCCCGCCCCCGGATTCCTCCTCGCCAACGAGCGCACTGAGAGCTCGTTCGAGCAGATTCCCGTCATGTGCGCCACTGGACGACTCTTAAGTCTCATCGTGCAGCGCTAAGCTCGTTCTAGCGATTTTGCCGACGCAGCGAGCACCGACCGCGCCGCGCGCCGCGACCTAGCTGATCGCATCCGCGACGCCTGCGTTAACGGCAAGTCCCGCTGGTGATTTTTACCCGTGCCCCGCTCAGCGTCTCGCTCAGTGGGCTTTTTCTACGTCAAGAACCACCCCACACCCGAGACTACCGTCGCGGACGCCGTCCGCGCCGCAGAGGAGTTCTTTGCGCTGCCCAGCGCCGCCAAGCTTGCTGTCCGTGCTTCCTTCCTTCCGAATGTCCATGGACGAATCTGATTTTTCCGCGTCCGTCGATGCTTTTCGAACCCTGCCCAGCTCGACATCCACAAGAGCGCCAACTTCAAAGGCTACACAGCGCTTCTCGGTGCGTACATAATAGATTAATCCGTGTCCCTGCTAGCGTTAGCCTCATGCATGTGCTACTAGGCGAGAACACCGACCCTACCGGGAACGGCGACCTGCACGAGGGGTTCGACCTCGGGTGGGAGCAGGCGGAGGTGGGCGACGGCGCTATGGCTGGTGTGAACGTTTGGCCGCCGGACACGGATGTGCCAGGCTTCCGCGCGCGTGTGCTGGCGTACTAGTGCGTATTACATGTTCACTAACACGCTACGCTCCACTCCTCACTGATAAATTTACCGTCTTCGCAGCGACGCCGCAGTCCGGCTCGGGCAGATGCTCTTCCCGCTCTTCGCGCTCGCTCTCGACCTTCCGGAGCGCTTCTTCGACGACAAGGTCCGCCGGGCTTGCGTCCCGCGCTTCCGCGCTGATCCTATGACTGCGATCTTCAGACGACGAAGCCAGCGGCGATCATGCGCCTGCTTCACTACCCCCCTCAGCCGCCCGCGCGCGTCGACGACGATGGGCGCGTCATCGGGATCGGCGCGCACACCGAGTACGTCTTGCGTGGGACGCTCGCTCGATAAGCTTATCTTCATGGTTTCCTTCCAGCTACGAGGTACGCCGTCTGTCAACCCATGGGCTTCATACTTCCTTTCTCAATCTAACTTTCTTTCGTCTCCCTTAGTGCTTCACGATTCTGTGGCAGGACGCCGCGGGCGGGCTGCAGGTGCAGAACGCGGAGGGAACGTGGATTGACGCGGTGCCCATCCCAGGGACGTTCGTCATCAAGTGAGCAGCGTGTCGCCGCCGCCCCCGTCGCTGTTATTGTTCCTGATACATGCCGCTCCGTAGCTGGGCGACCAGTTCGCACGCTGGACGAGTGGGTCCTTTCATTTCGTGCCCTGCCCAAGCCTGATGACATAACGCACCCGCAGACGACGTGTTCAAGTCGACGCCGCACCGCGTGACGAACCGCTCCGGGCGCGAGCGCTATTCGATGCCGCTGTTCTTTGGCACGGACTACGACGTGCGGCTCGAGGTGCGAGGTCTTTCTTTGCTACCCTTGAATCTTTACTCACTCTTGTATACTTTCCTTGTATCTGTCCCCTGTGCTCGCGCTCATATATCTACCTTCCTTGCGTTTACCATACGTTCTTTGCTTGACACCCAGCCCCTTCCAAGCTGCGTCTCCCCAGAATGGCCCGCGCGCTACGAGGTCGTGACGGCGGGGGAGTACGTCAAGGGGCGGCTGGAAGAGACGTATGCACAGTCGGCGGCGAAGGCGAGTGCATAGGTGCGGTGGGTGGGTACCAAGTCCCAATATCATTTATTTAACGCAAGAATGTATCATACTGTTCCGCTTACAGTACATGGCCAGTTATTTTAGCGCCAGTTATTTTTACACCAACCTCCTACAAAGACAATATATGTAGATGTGCACTTTCAGACGCGACGGGGCAAGGCTCAGGGTAGAAAAAGTCGACAGTCGTGAGGAGAATAAAAAATAAAAAAAATAAAAAATTGAAGGAAAAAATCCCCCGTTGGAAAAAAACCCTCGGATGAGTCTTCATGCCTCCTTCCTTCAGTATTTAAGGCCGACCATAGGTAGCAGGGAGTTATATGCGCGCTTCTAGTTGGCTTCTGGATTTTGTGGAAACTGGACAACTTCTGGACCAAATAACGCGATTTTGATGCCATCAAAACGGCCTCTTGTCTTATATCACTCACATTTTGCTCAACATCGTCCTCGGGAAAAATCGACTAGTTGAGGGTACGCGGAACACATCAGCCGTCGCGTCCCGCAGTGATGCGGATGGCCTGCGAAGTCCGGATTTTTTTTTGGAATCCTTGCGTTAGAACTTGGCGCACAAATGAATACATCTGTGGCGCTCCCGGCCTTCACACCATCTGTCCTTCTCGGCTTTTTCTGTTCGAGCTGGTTACACCGAAAGTTACACGCGAAAAAAGACGGATCCGGCGCTGCCACGGCACGTACGCCGATCGCAATTATGGAATGGCACTGGAATGGTGAGCCCCGATCTCAGGTCGGCGTCTGCCAGTTGTGCCCTGTGGCGCGGATCTGGAGACACCAACAACAGAATAAACGCTGCCTGGCTATTTATCACCGACACTTTAAACCTCATCACTGTCATTGTGTCTACGCAGCATTCTGCACATCACGGCTACTCACGCCTCCCCGCGCCTACTCCCGCTGTACCCAACTCTGTGTCGAAATATTGGTCTCCACGTCCGGCTCATCATTTGGTGACACCCTCCATACTGCCACTGTCTGTCTGTCAGGCCACCGAAAGGATTGTCACGGTCGTATGGTTGCTGTCAGGCCTGGCAAGCTGTGTCACCTTCCAGAGCACTATACGATCATTTGTAGCGTTGGCCACAAACTATCATGGCTGATTTCAAAGAATCGTTCCATATGTAATAGAGCTTATTTGCAGTTTCTAGCCGAGATTTTTAGAGGTCTCCCATTGGCTGTAACGTGTGGAGCAGCCAATCAGAGCTGATACAAAATCGTTTTATACCACTTGCAAATAAGCTCTAATGACGCGCTAATTTGCAGTGGACCTGTGGAACTGAACGGACTAGATGCAGTATCCAAAGCCGACATCACCGTTCCCGCCCCTGATATCGTTAGTGCGTATATAATTTTGAAATTTACATGCTAAGCTCATATTTAACGGCATATCCTAAGTACCGGCGGACGAACGCCAGGGTCCGAGATGGCCTCCTTGGGTCAGTGACCATGCCCCATATAAATCTTTCTCCAGAATGAAGGATCAATGAAGATGACATCGATACGGGCAGACTAGTGACCGGCAAATGGTTTGGAGTTTTGGACGTTTATTAAGTGGCTCATATATATTGGGCCTTAGTGCGGTGCTGGACACCCACTCATTTTTTGCCAGTTCATGATTGCATCTAAGCATGGCTCGCAAAGTTTTTTGGTTTCCTGCACCGTTTCCGATCAGATCGTGTATCATCAGTCATTGTGCCCCCCAACCTTGTTGACGCCGATCCAATAGAGCATGTCAGCCGATTATAGGCCAAGATAGTTGGTGAAATGGGGTACCAGAAGCGCAGGCAGACTACCCCTGTGGAGCGAAAAGGGGACGCCTCAGGACGCCTCCCTGCTGTAAGTGCTGTAACGCGATTTACGGTCATTTACGCCGACATACATACTAAAGTCTAATGCATGCTCGCTTAATTAACGGTCCAATCCATGCCGTAGCGCACACGTTATTTCTGAATGGGTTTATCCCGTCTGTGGGTTTTTATAAAAGCCCGATCGGCTAAGTCTCGTTGTTGACGCTAATTCTCGTTGCTGAACTGACTTTCAGCACATGAGACATAACAAACTTTGACTCCCTTCCATCCTGGCCTCCTTCCGAACCTCCGTGTCCAGGAAACTATGGCTTCGTCTTCTTCGAACCTGAATGGTGCAGGTGATTGGTCAGGTGCAGAACATTCACTTTCCCCAGATGCCCTCTTCAATGTCGACGGACTGGTCGCGGTGATAACTGGTGGGGGAAGCGGTGGGGTCTTTCCGCCAAGTATCTCCGAGTCGACTCACCAAGTTGCACCCAGGCATCGGTAGCATGATGGCTGCGGCACTGGAAAATAACGGCGCGACTGTATATATCGTGGGTCGCCGGCTGGATGTCCTCGAGAAGACAGCTCGTGAAATCAATGTGCGCCATAATTACTTTCCAGCTATCTTATAAGATCAATTGTTCTCGCTGACAAACGACTTCTTCTCCAGAAACACGATAAAATAATCCCCTTGGAGGGTGATGTGAGAGACCGCGATTCTCTTCTATCTATCGTCGACGCCGTGAAGTCTCGACATGGATACATCGACCTCCTGGTCAACAACGCCGGTCCGTCCAATAATTTGGATTTGGTTCAGCAAGCTGAGGCGCCTCGCTCATGGTCATAGGCATCGCCAGGAACCTTTTCAAGCACCCTTTGCCCTCGCCTGGGAACGCTGTCGCTGTCTCAAATCCCCCGTCACCCCCTGCTTCTCCTGGCTCGCCGATGTCTGTTCCCTGTATTAAGGACTTCCAGGCTTCCCTATGGGAAACTGGTTCCCCAGAGGTGAGCTTTAAGCAGCTTCGCCTTCCTGCGCACGCGATAACTCTTCGGGACGGCATCAGGACTTCGCGGAGTCTTTCGCGACCAATGTCACGTCGGTGTACTACACCACGGTCGCGTTTCTGGACCTGCTGTACCAGGGCAATGTCCGGAAGCAGCGGCAACCGTCGTATCCGAAAAAGGGCGTTTCGCGCCCGCCATATCACTCATCGCAGGTCCTCTCTGTGTCCTCCTCCGGGGCGTTCCGCCTGGACGCAAAAATCTTGTCGCTGTCCTACACACTGGCCAAAAACGCCTGCACGCATCTCGGCAAGCTGTTGGCGAACCTGCTGGCGCCGTGGGGGATCCGCAGCAATGTTCTGGCGCCCGGCGTCTGGCCCAGTGGTACGCTCAGCCTGTGTCTGCTCTGTCCCTCTAGATCTAACCGACATTCACCCATAAGAAATGACGGCGGCCGCAATACCCGGGGTGACACTGGGACCGTCCACATTCATCGACGGCTCTCCCCTCAAAAGAGCTGGAACTGAGGAGGTACGTTTTGCCCACCCGCCATACGAATCGGTATGACCCTTACATCTCCTTTAGGAAATGGCAGGCGCTATCCTTTTCCTGGCAAGTCGCTCCGGCTCGTATGTCAACGGCGCTGTATGGCTGGTAGACGGTGGCCGCATCGGCACAGTTCCGAGCACCTATTGATCAGCAATGAATGTCATTCGTTTCTGGGTTTCGACAAACTATCTATTCTATTCCTATTTCTACTTACACTCGTCGTCGAGTAGTGTAGCGTCCGCCCAGAATGAGCACTGGGCGTGTTGTATCCTATAGGCTTATTGTAGCTACACTTTTGTTTATCCTACTACTGTGCCTTCATACTAACTCGGTCGGTACTATTTATTGTTGTTCAAACAAATGAGCCTTAGCGAGCACAATTCTCTGCCGATACCCCAGGTTGCGGCCGTTAACCTGATCGACGATAACAGCAACCAGGGCCAGCCTGGTCTGGCAGACGCCGAATGACTGTTGGTTCCTTGGGCTTGATATTATTGATAATTGGCCCCGAGACAGGCCGAGAGATTCTGACGCTCGCGGCGCGTATCTACTATTAATTAACTATCCACACACCGAGATAAAAGTTATTGAGTATGAATCATCATAAGTAAGTATGTCAGTCATTTTGGTTGATATGGCTCCGGTGCCAGTTCATGGTTAATCTGTCGCAGTCAACTAAATTGAAAAGTACGGTATGTTTCATTTGGGTTATTGCCGGCGATGGACAGTGGTCGGTTTTCTAAAAAATGATGAAGCCAACAACGTGAGGGAATTAAGTTCCGGCTCATGAATATTTTCCGTACAGGTAAATCCATAATGGAACTGAAACGTGTCGAATCCGACCGCGTCTATATTGATGACAGCGGTTAGGGCCCAAGAGCGAAACGACTGTGTATCACTGACGGGACAACTTTGAAAGCGATAGAGGTCCAACCAGGCTTTCCGCTTCTGTCTTTAGATGGGGGAAACTTTTGGCCCTGGCTGTGATGCCAGGTGATGCCTCTCGGTTAGGTTGAAATTTTCCGCAACTTGAGCACCATACCCGCATGCTGCCGCCAGTGGCGGACAGAGATGTTTGAATTTGGTAGATAAAACTCCGTTGCTTTTCCCTGTAATAGAAGTCATGGTTGCCGATATTCACATTACCGCTCATAATGGGTCTTGCGGTAATCTGAGAGAGAATCAATTTTACCATGATATATATAGTGGAGCAATACTAGCATGGCGCGAGTTTGGCGACCGAGATCGCCCCTTGAAGGATGCCAAAGTAGAAGACGAGACAATACTTAGTATGGGCATATTCACGGTCGGTACAAGGATGATAACTTGAAGATCTCCATGGCCGCTACCACTGCCTGAAAAAACAAACAAATGACTGGCATGTGCGACACAGGAGACTTGAAGCAGAACGTATTGAGCACAGCGTGGTAGAGTGGGCCATGAGAGAAGAAATGGATGCACTCACGGCGGACTCAAAGTAACGTTGGCAGGCACAGCCGATGGGGCTTCGCGCGCTCTTCCAAAGTTCCATGATTCGCAAAGTGAGAACGAGTCTCGTTCCCAATCTTGGAATACTAGTGGTGTGACCTGCATTGGACCTGCATCTGTTGGGTGGTCGGCAACCCTGCCAGAAATCCGTGATGGAGAATGTGGTATTGCCGGATTCGGACATTTACCCCTGTCTGTGCTACTTTCGCTCTCGCAGGGCCCTAAAAGGGACTACAGAAGGACAAAAAAACCCCTAGAATATATTTTGAGAGCTATTTGAAATATTCTAGACGCTCCCAGTGGGTACAGAAGGTCTTAAAGCTGAGATCTACAATTGGGCTCGATGACTCCCAACCAAACTTTCATGAGCTACAGGCCTCGTATAAACATACTGTAAAGTGCTAGTCCTATGTATTATGGTCTCAGGAATAAGGTCTACTTTCTCGATTTTTGAATTTTTGCTTTGTTCTCCTGCAGGTGGCTATTTTGTATGGCAGAATTCCAATTTCTCATACATCGGGGAAACTTAGAGAAAAACGGGAAAGTATACGATGTTCATATACATTTGCCATTCATTTATTGTCACATAAACTTTGTGCAATGATGCATAGATAGCCCGCAATTTCCTCTGACCATCATGCGAGCATGTGTCGGAGTTTGAATTTCACTGTATTTACATGTGTGACATCACAATCACGGGACTCGCGACACAACGTGTTGTACACGTGCTACCAACAGTAGGTTCGCCTGTCTCCGGTCCGGCTCGCCGGATAATCTCGGAGAAAGGCTTGCCAAAAATAGGGGATGTCTTTTAAGACCCACCGTGCTACCATTTCAACGCCGATTCCCTCAGTTTGCGTGTAAGGTCTGTTTATTAGATGTAAGCCTCCTACATAGAGTCTTAGTTTTGAAATATAAGACAGACAGACTCGAAGACGGGTTGAATATCGATGGTAACATCGGCATCATATCACTTTGATGGCCGAAGATTTTGAGACTCCGACCGGGTCGGGCCGGTTGCTGTAAGGTAGGTTAAAGATTCTATCAAGGTTGTGTCAACTTTCAAGCACGCAGGAGGAATCTGGCTCAGGGCATTTGGAGGCGTCCCGTCAGTCCCTGGCAGCTCCCGCAGTGTCAAAATATTTGAATATAATTGAATACGATACGCTCCGTATCATATTAGGGGAAATCAGACCGACTCTGGATCAATTCACAGATCGATTCTGGCACTCGATTCAGGTCCCAAGCACTAATTTTGGCTTTTCGGAAAACCGGCGCGACCCGTTTTGGGACAAACGGCGGCATACGGGCGAAGGCCAGCAACCTCCGCGGAGTCTGAATCGCATCTCCTCACGCCAAATCGACGCGCGGCCGTTCAACTCCGGATTCACGGATTATGGAGCGGCATCACCTGGAAGTACACGGCAGCTCAAGGGGAAGTCTCGGATGGTGAAATTAGCGCTCTTGGCTCCGCAACATCACGTCGTTCAACACGGTTCACATCCAATTCACATCCTAACTTTTCCTCTGGCTCTAGCATAGTACTGATAAGGTATCTTGAGTAGATGTATTATCTTCCCGGGCCTCTGGTTCTCTAACAGTAGGAAACACTGTCTCTTGTTGTGTTATATGCCTAGAAATTGCCTAGAAATTATACGAGTTCATAGGAGTAGCCGAAGGCGGCTGACTTTTAAGGTCCGTCGGCCCGCACTGCCCCTGTAAGGCACCGATTGTCGCCGGTTTGGAAGAGCGCCAGTTTTCTCAATATCCAAATGCTCTCCAAGAATCGACCAGAATCGATGTTCCGACTCCAGAGTCGGAACAGCGACAGAATCGTCGATTCTAATTCTGAAAATCTGATGCTTTGGATCATCCCAGAATTGAAATGAGAATCAAGAATCGACATACTTAGAATCGGGCCACTCAAAGTTGATTCGATTCTACAACGACTCTGGAAATCGAATCCAAGCCGAATCGACTGCAGGATGGCCCTGCCTCCCCTATTATATCCATATCATATCGTATCGTATTCAGTCGTATTCATATTCATGTGCACCCTGAGGCCGTATCGTATCCCTAATTATTTGAATATATGTATATTTTGTCGTATTATAGTCAGCACTACTCCGCTGAATCCGTTGTCTTTCCTTCCGCTTCAATTGCCCTGTCTACATTGAGGTCGGCCTGTGTTATTCACACAACCGACCCAAGTCCTTCCATGTTTCATGTTTACATGTGGGCGCTCAGGATTCCATTCAGACCCTTTCTGTGATAAATCAATTTTACTACTGCGATTGGGACCAAGTGCCAAGGCACGGATTTATGGAGGATGTCGTATATAAACTTCAAGTGAAGACGAGCGAAGACGTTAACGATGTCTCCTCCCACCCTCAAGATCGCTGGCCTGAGCGTCGCTTATCCTCCAAATCTTGTAACGGTCGAAGATCTTGACAAGCTGGCATACAGATGGCATAAACCATCACCCGCGTAAGCATGCACTTATCACTTGCGCTACGTGATTGCTAACGTCAAGTTCTAGATTAGACAAGGTCCTCGCGATTAACCGCCGAACAGGAATCAAGACCCGTTCCGTCATTCATCCAGAGCCTTTTATGGACCAGCCTACGCCTCCGACGATCAAGGAAATAACGGAACTTTTCCTTAAAGACGGAGTCGCCCTCGCCATCTCCGCCTCGCGTAGTGCTATCAAGGAGGCAGGCCTCGCATTCGATGAGATCACTCACGTTGTGGCCACTACCTGCACGGCCTCATCGAACCCTGGTTTTGACTGTTTCGTCGCGCAGGAGCTGGGGCTGCGCCCGAACGTCGAAAGGGTATTGCTACATGGTGTAGGTTGCGCTGGAGGCTTGGCGGGCCTGCGATTGGCCGCTAGCCTGTGCCAGGCGGCGGCATGGCGAGGACAGCCGGCGCATGTTCTGTTCGTGGCTTGCGAAATAACGAGCTCAATGAGACGTGGCGAGCTGGAGAGTATTAGTCGGGATCAAGACGTCCGCCTCGGGATCACTCTCTTTGGCGATGGCGCGAGTGCGCTCATTCTTTCCCTCGACTATGGTTCCACCCCCGGTGATATTATCAATGGAAGTTCCGCGAAACCGGCCGATCGTAGAGGAATATACGAGCTTGTCAACTGGACCCATTTGACCACCCCAGACACATACTCTGATCTCCGTATCGATGTGGACTCGACAGGCGATTATTATCAATTCATTGTGTTGTCCATTTATACTGATACTCCCACTTAACAGGTTTCAAGCCTACTCTCTCGGCTCGTATACCCACTCTCACGGCGCCGTGCACTCCCCAAATCTATGACGCTCTTCTCAAGACACTCTCGACCCCTTCATTGTTCCCCAACCTCCCAACCAACCCCGTAGACTTCGACTGGGCAATGCACCCAGGCGGCGCGACGATCCTATCCACCGCCCAGAAGATGATGCAGCTAGACAAAGATCATATGAAAGCTAGCTGGCAGGTGTACGAGAACCACGGTAACACGAGCTCGGTTTCCGTGCTGAGCGTTTTGCACACTCTCCGTGGGCAGCCGGGGAGAGAGTGGGTGGTAAGCGTCGCATTTGGTCCTGGGGTGACAGCTGAGGGGGCGCTGTTGAGGCGGTTAAATCAGTGAGGTCGAATTACTCTTGACGTTAGCCTATCCAATCAATATCGCCGTCCAAATCTGGCACGTTAATTTTTTCTGTTGCTGTTCAATTGGGAGTCGAATTTAACTGGCGGCACCTGTTGGTAAGCGCTTCTATTCCCTGTTTGAATTGCTAACTAGCATACCTAACGATGGTTGCGTGCAACCTAGCGCAACAACGTCGTGGTTGTATGGCCAAGTTCAACAACGATTGAACTCGGCTATGCAACTCCTTACAGAGTCAGTTAATGGGATTTGTACAAGCGAAAGTTCGATTCTCGTTGTCAATAGGCGTCGAAGACTAAATCAGGACGTGAATTAGTTTGTGAACATACATACATCTAAAAGAATATCATCTAGGAAATCATGAGTTGGTGTTTACTGCGTCTCGAAGGGCGGATGACAGCTCGCAGGGCGAATCCTTCGCAATAGTACTCCCTCGCCGGCCAAACCAGGCCCAAACCCTACACACACGGCCCACTCTCTCTCCTGCATCCGCCGCGACACATCCAATACGCAAAACACGCTGGCAGAGCTGGAGTTGCCATGGTTCTCGTATACGTCCCAACTGGCCTTCATGTGCTCTTTTTCAAGACCCATCGCTTTCGCGGCCGATTTGAGAAACGCCGCGCCACCCGTGTGGATCGGCCAATCGAAATCGGCCGGATTACTCGGCAACGCGGACAACACAGAGTCGGGAAGTGCGGCGAGGAGGCTTTCGTAAAGGATGGGGATCGACGGGCCAGTGAGGTCTGGCAACGCGGAGATATGACCTCTTTCCAGCCTAAGAAAGGGTGGTTTAGTGGCGAAACTTGCTCGTGACATGAACTCGTACCCGTTGGTGTAATGTTGAATGTGAGAATACTCTCCGACTCCGGGAAAATCATGTGAGTAGAGTTGATCACTTCGTAAATCCCCCTTTCTGAATGTGCTACGCCAACATCCGAAGCTTCATTCTCGGGAGCACCGCAGTCGAGCGACAGCACACAGCACTGGCGGCATCTGAAAAAAGTACGAGACCGACACGAATATCTTGATCTTTGTCGACGTTCTCTAGCTCATTACGGGCAAAGCTGCTGGTGATCTCGCAGGCTACAACCAATACATTTGCAGGTTTACCTCTCCATGCAGCAGTGTGGCACAGATGGAAGCAAGCCGAAGCCCGGCCAGGCCGCCTGAACAGCCCACGCCGTGCAGAAGGACCTTCTCAACGGTAGAGCGCAATCCAAGTTCCCGGGCAAGAAGAACGTCGTATCCCGGGTTAGAAGAACCCGTGCAAGTCGTCGCGACGACATGCGTAATTTCTTCGAGTGTTACACCGGACTCCTGGATAGCCGAGCGAGCTGCGGAGACGGCAAGTGCGAGTCCCTCTTTCAGGAAGATGTCACAGATTGCTTTGATTGAAGGAATTGTAGGCTGGCTGAGAAAGGGCGAGTTCCATGGAATGACCTGCGAACGGGTCTTGATTCCGGACCGGCGATTAATCGCGACCAGTTTGTCTAAACTGTCCAGGAAACTGGATTAGGAATTATCGGCAAGCTGTGCAGCAGACGGTCATACGCAGGCGAGGGCTTGTAGAGTGCGTATGCGGTCTTGTCCAGTTCTTCGACGGGCACAAGGTCCGGGGGGTAAGCAACACCGATGCCAGTTATCTTAAGCGTGGGTTTTGCAGACATACTGACGACCATACAGGAAACTGAGTCAGCTATATATGCCTTGTCACTGACTCGCTGACTTTACGCCGCTTTACGGTAGCCTCCCGTCGATCGATCCTCCATCACCGCAGTGATTCAAGCTTCAAGGGAATATAAAGCCAGCCAGTGCCGACTTGGCCTGTTGCCTTGATGATGCGATGCTCCAACAGCAGTTGCGATGAGGCTGAAACGCTGCTGAAGATCGTAAATACTTCAAGTTAACGCGGCCGCGGCGGATATGTAAGTCCAGTCAGGTTCACGATAGTTTATTGAACAAGAGCCATATAGATTGCATCCAAGTCATTGGCCGGCCCAGAAACCAGTCCAGTGAGTTGAAGCCGCAGAGCGAGGTGAAACTCCAATACTTACGTAAAGATGATCCCATGATGGAATCATGATATTGATGTGATGGCGCGTGGGCCAATAGTCAGCAATACAATACAACAGACGCCAGCGTAGCTGAAGACTTGACTGAAGATTACCAAAACAGTCCAGTATTCAATATTCAGCGCGAGCGCTCAGCAACTACGCCGTTCGCGCGATGCTCGAGTCATGACCGGTGTTCAAATATGTATTCATTCTCTCGAACGGCCCTTAAGAGAGAATATGCACTGACTTCAGGACTCAGACACCTTGGTTTCTTCCCAGAAAAAGTATATTGCAGATCTGAAGATGGGCGACTGGCGCCCTTTCCACGACTATAACCAATAACACAAGACACGTATCCTCAAATATTCATAAGTGAAGCAAGCGGGTATTCTCGTTCCATCACGTATCGTTCTATCATGTTAACGTCAACCGCATCCCGGTTCGCTCACCCAGTCAGAGCCTTAAGCTGCGCCGAGAACGTCGTCGACGCCGCAGGGCACCCAACACCCGCGCCGTTCAAGTTCTGCAGCGACGAGATCGCGGTCTGCAGGCGCGTGATCTGCGACGCCTTCGAGCTGTCCGTCGGGAACGGCGCGGCGACGCCAGGGTTGTGTATGTCGTGGCCCGCGCCGACGTTCGCGGCGACGGCGGCGACGAAGGCGTCGCGGGGAGGCGGGCACGAGCAGGGGATCTTGATGCCGTTGATGCCGTCGCAGTCGCCGGTGCCGGTGGGGTTCACGCCGGGGCTGACGCCGAACTGGGGCACGAGCGCGGCGTTGAAGCCTGCTGGGGCGGGTGCCGGTGCCGGTGCAGGCTTGGGTGCTGGTGCGGGCGCGGGCGCCGGTGCAGGCGCAGGGGCTGGGGCAGCACCGCCCTTCTGGAGGGCCGCGATCTGCGCCAGGAACGTCGTGGATGACGCGGGGCAGCCGACACCAGGACCGCGCAGGTTCTGGAGCGACGTGACTGCAGTTTGCAGCCGGGTGATCTGCGACGCGACGGAGTTGTCGGTCGGGAACGGCGCCTTGACGCCGGGGTTGTTCACGTCGTGGCCAGCCTTGACGTCTGCGGCGACAGCCTGCAGTCACGAAAGAAGTCAGCGCTTCCAATGCATGCAGAAACACGAGAAGCGCACGGTGATGAACGCGTTACGGTCGGGCGGGCAGGAGCAGGGGATCTTGATCGCCTTGCCGTTGGGCCCGTTGATTCCATCGCAGTCGCCGGTGCCGTGGGGTTCGTGCCCGCCTTGACGCCGAACTGGGGCACAAGGTTGCCGTCGAACCCAGCGGGGACCGGGGCGGGTGCGGGCGCGGCGCGGGCTTGGGTGCAGGCGCCGGCGCAGGAGCAGGAGCAGGCGCAGCTTTGCCGCTCTGCAAGGCTGCGAGCTGCGCGGAGTACGTGGTGGACACCGCAGGGCAGCCTTTGCCCGGACCATTCAGTTCTGCAGCGACGAGAGGAGCGTCTGCATGCGCGTGATCTGCGAGGCGATGAAGTTGTCGGTGGGGAAGGGCGCGGGGACACTGGGGTTGTTGATGTCGTGGCCGGCCGCGGCGTTGGCGGAGACCGACTGCGATGGACGTCAGCGTTTGGAACTTCCAGCAGAAGGTGGGCACGTACGGCAATGAACGCATCGCGGTTGGGCGGGCAGCTACAGGGGATCTTGATTCTGTTGATACCGTCGCAGTCTCCGGTGCCCGTGGGGTTGGTGCCAGCGACGACGCCAAACTGGGGCACGAGCGCGGGGTCGACGCCTCGCTTCTGCACGGGCAGAGCAGACGCGGTGGCTACCAGGACGATAGAAACGAAGGTGGACGTGAACTTCATCGGGAAAGACTAGCTTCAAATAAATGAGAGTGGTGGAGAGTGGCAAGTCGTCGACACAGTCGGGAAAGAGTGAGGGAAAGAAAAAAAGGAAGGAGATGAGGAAAGACCGAGTGGCGAACGTTCCAACCAGGCAGGACACTTATAGTAATCGCTCGCGCTATAACCCCGCCGCGTGAGTGATCGTAGCCATCATTCAGCAGGCAAAGTGTCAAGCCTCGGTGCCCAATGCAGCTACATCCATTAGTTGCCTTTTCTGGTGAATGGCATTTGGGCGGTTTCTTGAGTCGTGTAGCCCGTCCCAACGATTGAACAAACGGTATCTAGCCTTTGGGTCGAGATTATGCATCGATATCCATCCGGAGCCAGGGGCTGCCCCCTTTATGTCCCAGCCTTGTAATATGGGCCCGTGTTGATGCACGATCAGTAAATCGTGCAGTAACTTCTCATCATCGGGAGCGTCGCACATCCCGCGGCGGGTTCGTGGTAAGCCAGCCCATGCGTATTTGAATCGTCCTGCCCATCAGTATCCTAAGCCTTGGAGGTCGGCCGGTGGAATGGACCATAGAGCAGGAGCAACCATTATGGGCACAGTTTCGGCGGCCGAATTCAGAGACGCAGAGCAATGCGGCATGCAGGTCATCACTCCTCAAAAGATATCGGTTTCGGGTTGAGCGAGTAATATTCATATGAGTTTCGTCCGTCTTGGCACCGAGGTTGTGTAGCCGCCTATCGTACAGATGGGGTCAACGAAGGGCAAAATGAACGAGACGATATGAGCCATTCACAGTGTCATATCCCTAGCAACAGGCCTGCCCTTTCGAGATAGGATAATCGGCGTTAAGAGGGACGAAAGGACAAGGGAATTTGTAAGAACGTCAGCCCCAGTCGGCAGAATGGCAGTGAGCAAGTGAGGCATGTGAGGTTACTTGCGATGTTCTTTTCTTGTAGCTTGACCAGCGAAAGGAAAAGGACTCGGAGTGAAGTGAAGGCGAAAACGTGTTACTGTCGTCGAACTGTCGCGTCGTCCCAAAAAGGAAATCTCAATATTGCTCATCGAATATTCCTTTCGCCAATCGCTGGCGCGCACCATGACGCCGCAGAGCTTCAAGCTTCAATGAGCGCGTCTGCTGCTGTAGAAGGTCTGTCCGCTAATGAGCAGTTGCAACTATTATCGCAGTCTTGGAGGAAGCAACATCGACTCGGATACCTGTTCACAGAGAACACTCTGTGCTACCCTGCCAGAGGAAGTGCAGTAACACGACTCGCTGGGCAATCGATTCCTCACCTAGTTCTCGTCTCGTCCCCTTTCTGACAATCACACCAAGATTCCTTCCCAAGAAAATAATCGTAATTATAAGTATAGGCGACTGGCGCCCGAGCCCTCCCCGCCAGGCTACAGCAGGTACGACGATCGACGAGCAACGCGGCATGCCTGCCAACTATTCAAATCCTTCTCGTCTCCCCACTGCATCATTCATCTCCCCACCCGAGCGCTTACCCGGTGAGGGCCTTGAGCTGCGCGGAGAACGTCGTCGACGCGGCGGGGCACCCGACGCCCGGGCCGTTCAAGTTCTGCAGCGACGAGATCGCGGTCTGCAGACGCGTGATCTGCGACGCAGGGGAGTTGTCCGTCGGGAAGCTCGCGGGAACGCCGGGGTTGTTGATGTCGTGGCCGGCCGCGACGTTCGCTGCTACGGACTAGAATGCACAGAAAGGTTGGTTAGCGCGCGGGCGGGGGGACGACGGGGGGCAGCAGACGCACGGCAATGAACGAGTCGCGGTCAGGCGGGCAGGAGCAGGGGATCTTGATGCCATTGATGCCGTCGCAGTCGCCGGTGCCGGTGGGGTTGACGCCGGGGCTGACACCGAACTGGGGGACGAGCGACGCGTCGAACCCAGCCGGGGCGGGGGCCGCGGGTGCTGGTGCGGGTGCAGGTGCCGGGGCGGGCGCTGGCGCGGGCGCGGGTGCAGGCGCGGCGGTGCCGTCCTGCAGGGCCTTGATCTGCGCGAGGAACGTCGTCGCCGAAGCGGGGCACCCGACGCCCGGGCCGCGCAGGTTCTGCAAGGTCGTGACCGACGTCTGGAGGCGCGTAATCTGCGACGCGACGGAGTTGTCTGTCGGGAACGGCGCGGCGATGCCGGGGTTGTTCACGTCGTGGCCTGCGTCGACGTCTGCCGAGAGCGACTGCAGAGCATGAAGGTCAGTACTCCCACACGTTGGGAAAATCCGAGAGTAACGCACGGCGATGAACGAGTCCCGGTCAGGCGGGCAGGAGCAAGGGATCTTGATCCCGTTGACACCGTCGCAGTCTCCGGTGCCCGTGGGGTTGGTGCCGGCGACGATGCCAAACTGAGGCACGAGGCGGGGTCCACACCGCGCTTCTGCACGGGGAGCGACGACACGGTGGCGACGAAGACGATGGAGATGAATGCGGACGTGAACTTCATCGTGAAAAGGCTAGCTTCAAATTAATGAGAGTGGTGGGGTGCTGCTGCAGACGTTCAAAAGCTGGATACGCGCGGCGTATGGGAAGAGGCAAGGGAAGGGAAGGAAAGGGAAGAAGAAGTGAGTAAATCAACCTCAACAATGTTGCTTTATACCAGAACTATTGTTTGATCCCGTGTTTGAAGTTCGTATCGCCATCAGCGCTGTCAATCCGTAACTGGCCTTCGCGTAACTAGCCTTTGCGTCAACAATGTGGAGCCATAACTTCGACCAGCCACTAATCGCCACCGACCGACTTCCAGAACACGACGCCACCTCACTCCGCCCGCCCGCGATGGTGTCCAACTGCTGTCCTTGTCTGCTATCATGAATTCCTTTGCGCTCATTTGAAGCTG
Source organism: Mycena sp. CBHHK59/15 (assembly GCA_029204085.1). NCBI lineage: Eukaryota > Fungi > Basidiomycota > Agaricomycetes > Agaricales > Mycenaceae > Mycena > Mycena sp. CBHHK59/15. The sequence goes on along the minus strand of JARGXW010000282.1, from coordinate 88,073 downwards.
TGCTAAGCTATGTGCTACCCCTTGTGATTCCCCCACCATCAAGTCTCAGGCTCATCGTTTTGAAATATTCCGTCACCATGATCTCGGCGTTCAAACGCAAGCTGGAGCCAAGCTGAAGTCTTCGACGTTCAACTCTGGTGTTGGCAGCTCGAATATTGTTGACCTCACTTGCCGTGCGTTTCCCATACTCCCCGATTCCCATGAAATTTTCTAGCGCGCTGCCTGTCGCTACCCATCATCTTCCCACTCCCACATCATGCGTATGCATCGCACATGCTCGGCGCTGCAGCCTGAGGCTGAGAAAAGGAATTGCGCAACGCACGCACGTGTTTCATCAAGCCGCGGCACGATCGGCATCAGCCAATGAAGTCCATTTCTGGACTGCCGAATCTGTCCCAACACCGGACGGTTCCGTAATCCATTCATTGTGGTTGCTAAGTTACGTTCAAGCTACGTTAGTAACTTGCCATACTGTACTCGATTTCGACCATACGAGGGCCAGGGCCGAGGGAACTTGGGGGGAACCCAGACAAAATCCAGCAATACTGGGCCTGGGTCGCCAAATCTCCCTTTCACCTTTCACGCTTTGCTTTGGCTTGACTTCCGCGAACTTCCTCTTGAAAAAAAAAACACCTCGGTTTCGAACATGTGTACATAGTCGTGATACGATCCCGCTGTTGAACACGAATGTGCAGTCTTCCCCTGACCTGGATCTGTGATGGGAAACAACATCTCTGCGCTCCTTGTTGTGCTCGTCTCTGCATCGGCCTGGATCATCTCGATCGTAAAGCCTTGCGTTATTAGTAAAGCGGGCTTTTGACCAAGCATCTCTTCTTCCTTCTTGATATCACGTCGCTCGACGCGCTCGGAACTTCCAGGGCGCTGATGCGAAAAGATGTCGATCTCTGTTTTCTCCTCGCGGAGGATCTTCCACCAGCTTCCACTCCACCAGCCATACGCAAACCGATGTCTTTCTTCGAATTTCTTTCCCACTGGGCTCGTCACTTCTTCCTCGGTTCGTCCTAGGATTATTCGACGCACACCCCTAGTTGTCGTGACGATAGTGCGCACGGAACAGTGGCCGCGGTTAAGGCGTAGCTTCTACAGTGGCGTGTTTCATATTTTTTCCCGTAATACCCTTCTTTCTCTTTTGGATCCGCGAAGATGCGTTGATCAAGAATGCTTACTCACCTGGGTATCCAAAACACCTCACACCGATGTCGTTCCCTCGCAAAGACATTTTTCTCAGTTCTCGAAACTGAGTCTAGTACAGAATCCAAAAACTTTGGTATCTCACGGAGTCGTCGTAAACTATTGGATGGGCGCGCGCCGACACCTCATTTTAAAAACAAATGCCGCTCATCAAGCTTTCAAGTCTGGTATGTTCACTGATGGATCCGGAGGGCCTGGAGGCCCAAAATAAATTTGGCATCATATAAATCTATGGAGGTCCATGGTAAGTATGCGCAGCAGCGGTTTGGTGAAAGGAATTCGAAGAAGATTTACCTTTTGCGGAAGATGGGCGACAATAACATGTTTTTACCTCCGAGCCACCATCAACGAAAGCAGAGTCCACAACAGATCGTTGCACCGCCACATCGGAAAATCGGGTCTGAAGCATATCAAATGGGGTCGAAAGCTCCCCAATAATGAGAAACATGGCGAAGTTGGATGTTCGAGAGGATGCAGTCCGCTCGATTCGCGTCTCCCGTCTCAACTCGCGCGTACGACGTGTTCCCCTGTGGGCAGCCGCTCGACTATGGCGTACCACCGTCCGCCGCTCAAGCGCGCATGGATTACCGAATGTCTCTCATGCCTACGCAGACTCAAGAGACACCCGCACGGGACGCCACTGCGCTGCAACGCGCGCCACGCGCCAGCTTAGCCGTTCAACCAGCTTCTCTGACCACGCCACCCCGCCAACGCTGAGCAGCGGAGACCCAAAATACATCTGGCGTTATATAATCTACGGAGTCCATGGCATGCGCAGTCAGTCCATAGTGGTGATATCTATAACACAATGAATGAAAATCTAGTCCGGCCCAGCCGCAGTCCGAGTCCGCCAATCTATCCTCACAGCACGAAGAGCATCACCAGCGCCGCGGCGCCCCACACCCAGCCGCCCACGCTCAGGCGGAACGCGCCGCTGCCGTTGACAATGGTGTTCGACCCGGCCACGCTGTACACGCGCACGGACGCGACGTCAAAGTACGCGTTGTTGTACACCGAGCCATTGCCGACGACGTAGTCGTTGTAGCACACGCCCGAGCACGTCTGCGCGAACACGGAGGTCGCGCCCGCGGCGTCTGCGAAGATCAGTCAGGAATCAATTGGCTGCAGGGGATGAACGACACGCACCGCCGCAGAGCGTGATGTCGAAGATGAGGTTCTGCGCCTTGAAGTACGTGTCGATCGCGCAGCCGCCGGTCGGCCAGTTGGCCACGGGTGTGCCGAGGTCGCGGTAGAGACGGACGACGCGTTGCCCGAGATTGATTTGGGGATGCTGCTGCGGTCGAAGAACCATACGCTGGGGTGCGCGTGAGTTAGCTTCTGGTGCTCGTGTGGAGACTCACGAAATGCCACTCTCCGCAAACTCGGTGACGAACACGCCGCCCTGCGCCGCAGCGAACGCCGCACCGTAGCTGTCCGCCGCGGGGTCCATCACGCCGCAGCCCGCATTGCTGTTGTCGAGGTGCGAGCAGTCCGTCGAGTTGACGATTGTGGAGGTCTGTAGCGGGGAGACTTGGTTGCACCCAGGGTCGGTGTGCAGCGTCATTTGGTTGTGCAGCTCCATGTTCCAGTGCTCAAAGGTGTCGATTTCACTGGAGGCTCAAGTTGATATCATCAACACATGTGAAGATCGGACCCACATACCCTCCTGTCGGCCAGTCGGGGGCTTGCGACCAGAATGCAGGCCATACAGAGCACTGGGCGCGTACGTCAGTCAACAAATGCGACAAAATAAAGCCTAGGCCTACACCGTATGGGACGTGGTACATGTCCGCTATCCATATACTGCCCACGCTGAATAAGTCTTTGGACGATATCCGCACGGTGTTCCGCTTGTCGTTGAACACCACGGTGGATGTGTTGTCCACCTTTATAATCGCCCGATTCGTTGTGGAGTCGACATACGCTAATTTGGACGAGCTGGCCACACTCTCGGTCACGAAACTAAACCACCCTTATCAAAAGGTGGCATACATAAGAATATGCAGAGACGTACATCGCGTCCCATTTGTTAAATTGTCGACTAATTGCGAAGAAAGTTCACGACAATGCCAATGACGGAAACCAAGACACTCACAATGGCCATAGAAATTCCAGTCATTGAAGAAGCTGGAGCCCGCGTACTCCTTGACCATGTCGTACGTGGTAGCACCCAGCACACCGGGTAACAGCAAGAGCGCAACACATGATGAGGAGAGCATTGCAAGGGACAAAATGCAAAAGAACTTTTATATTAGACAGGTGCGAGCATGCGGCGACTGTGCTTTTCGCTTAATTGATTATCAGATCGTCCAAAGACAACGCCCTGAAGCCAAACTGTACACAAGGATTGAAGAGCGTGCAGCCACCAGTGACCAAGGCCAGAGAGAATGAGAGGAAAGAAGAAGAAGAAAAACAAAGACCAAAGGCGAGGGACCAAAAGTTCCGCGATCGGCACTGACCACTGGCCAACATGACAAGCCGAATCGGGATGATGTTAATCGTGGGAAGGCGGAGGCTATTTGTCATTCAACATGCGCCGAACGGCCCGAACCAAAACATGAATGTTCAGCCTCCACAGTCAGTATATATTTGACAACAATCGTCACCGAGAACAGTCACTGCGTTCAGCGGGCGCCTAGACGCCAATTTGCCGAGCGCGTCTGAAGCCTGCCTACTACTGTATTATACTAAGGCTGCCTAGGGCCTCCTGCGCCTAGGCACGTGCGTCCAGTTGCGTATAGAGGCCTAGAATGCCTGTCTAGGCCTGTCTATGATTGCCGAGGCCTGCCGAGACGGAATAGGCAGGCCTCAGACGCGCTCGGCAAATCGGTGTCTAGGCGCCCGCTGAACGCAGTGTCTCTGAGAATTTTTTAAAGGAAACATATTTAGTGTCGAACAAGGAAGTTCGTGATCTTGAGAAGGCTCCATTTTGAAACGCGGCATTTTCTCATCTTCCAGAATATTTACAACTAGACCTTTGGGATCACCAAATATAATTGTCACACAAAGAGTTATTTAATATTCTGCGTGTACTTTGTGAACAATGAAACTTCTATCCAGGTACTAGAAACTAGCAACCCGAAGCCCAGAGAAATATAGCATTATCATCTAATTGTTGCACCATGACGCCGATTGCAATCATGCAGCCGCAATGGTGTCGAGGCCAGCAAGCGAAGGCGAGAAGAAGAACTCTCCACCACGGGACACCACATAGTCTGAATTTTTCGTTCAGCGACGAAACACACGAGAAAGGTTTATCGGTCCATACCAGCAGGGATTGGGATATCGTGATCCGGATCCAGCTGGTCGAGGCCAGAGATGACTTTCTGCCCACCACCGAGACTTCCGATGATGGGGTCGACACCAATAGTTCTACAGGAACGCGTTAGGACGCGGCGCGTACAACAACAACAAAAAAATGAACACACGGGTCGACTTTGCCGAACGGGAAACTGTGACAGACAGAAATGATGAGAGGCAGCCAGGAACAAAAAAAGCACTCTGAAGCTGACCCTATATTGTTGATCCAAATGCTCTGCAAGAAAACGAACCCGTTGAACACGTCCGCCTGATAAGATACTGAGAAGATAATTCAATAAAAATCCAGATGTTATCGTGGAAGTGCTCTAACCAAAAGCAAGACCGCGCTCTGCGCTCGTTGTGTTAGTTGCAGCCTCAGTAGCTAAGACTACACGCAAGCACAAGTCAACATCACTTTCATACATTGATGATGCCGTTCACGTACCTTCCGGGCCATACGGGATACTCGAACGAATGATAAAATGCAGATTCTCAACGCTGGGGTCCAAGTCTCCGCGGGGATGCACCTTCCGGATGTGTGCACCGAACGGGCATCGCGTTTGGTTGAAGTGGTTTTCTGTGCCCGGCTCCGGGTCCGACGCAATCAAGAAGTTGAAGTCATTGTTCCTGTTGGGATCGGCGGCAAGGACTGGGTCGTCGGCGTTCGGCGTCAAGAATATGGGAGCGCCCTGGATAAAATTTTAAGGGTATAGATCTTATGAATGATGGTGCGATAGAATGCACGCACGCTCTTCCAGCGGCCAACCATTCGGGAGCCAAGAAGCTCCGAGCCTTCTTCAGCGGTTAAGCCAGGAACAACAAGCGGATTGTCGGTCAGAAATTTGTTGAACTCAGGAACCATCTGTTGCAGCTGGCGGAAGACCAAGAAACTAGAGACAGTGTGAACGAGCATCCATAGCAATGACCCGAGAGAAACATACGATCCGTCTTTAGCCCACGCAGGCCGCTTGCTGATAGATGCATCTCCGGTTTCTCCGAGGAGGAAAAAGCCTGGAGACAGGTACAAATTTAGGAAGTTCGAGATTTTGTACGTTGAGTAAATAATTACCTGGGTCCACTGGAGGAGAACGAGCATATACGGATTACTAGAACTGTCCTCGATGGGAGAAAATAGGTGCGTACCCGGAGTCTGACCGGGAAGAACTGGGTTCGTGAACCCGTTCACTGCCGGTTGGGAAATTCCGTCCTGTTTAGATGGATCAGGACTCGGTAACAGTCATTCGACCGTAAATAAGACAAACCATGAACCCGAAGTGCTCGTGTCCTTGTTCGTCGCCAGGGCGAGCAGCGCCCTGCAGACGATGGCTATAAAAATGTGGATCAGGTTGCCAATAAACCGAAAAAAACTACTAACATCTCCGTGATAGACGAACCCAAAATTGTTTGTATATTGGCGAGTTCGGTGTTGATGTTGTCGACGGTATCGGAAGCAAGGAGGAATACACCATGGATGTTGGTGCCCGCAAACGCAGAATCCCAAAGACTGGGATTATCTCCAATAACCGTTGCCTCGGAAAACTGGCCAGAAGTAAAGTTCTGATCACCGAGGTCGCTGCAAATACGAATCAGTCTAATGAGAATACGGGGTTTAAGAGACAATCAACTCGTTGACGCCAAGAGTGTGGAGTCCCGTTTGCGAAAACGCAATATTAACGGCTGTAACCGGCTGCGTGTCGACGGACAGAATTTCGGTGGTCGTAGTGATCAATGGCACGATACTAGACGCGAGTTTCGTTTTGAAAGTGGCGGGGTTGCTGATGCCGAAGAAAAAGAACAGCTCCTTGTTCTTTTTCATCCCTACTAGAATATCGGCCTGGATGTTGTCTAAATCCAAACCAGCGTCTGCTGCAGCCGCTGCAGCAGCGTCGGCAGTCGGCAGGTCAGGAAGTGCAGCGGGGTCTGAGACGATTATCAGTTGAAAAAAAATTGAACCCAGGATATGTTGTCTTACTGATCAAGAGCGACTTGGTCCTGCGCGGCTTTAGCATGGGTCGACGCGGCCGAAGGTTGGACGACTCGGGAAGGGCAGCAACAAGTTGCCCAAGACCCGACAGCACGGACAGAAAGACGAGGGCGGATGTAAATTTGCCCATTTTCTGAGTGAGAATGAATCAGAGCCTGCAAAGCGCTGAGGGGAACCTGCGAGATGTGGCGGCTTTTATAGAGTTTCGATTTGTTAGTGACCTCACCTTTCGCTCCTATCCTAACGGAGTTCTCAAGGCCGGGACAGCGCAGACCAACGGTGTTCCCAGCCCATACATGCCGATGATTGCATTCGGGGGGACATCCTATTCTGAACTCGGTATCTCCGCACATTGAGAAAGCGAGGCGCCAGGAACAATCAGTATAACGGGAAGGCTACGCAGCCGAAATCTGAAGGTACATTCCAAGTTCTTTGGATGTATGGCAGCCTTCTCAGGCCGTCGGTCCATTCCGAAATACAACTTTTATTTTTTCTTTGCTACTCCAAGAATAGAATTATCGATTTTGTCGTCGGACTGGAAAGGATATTAGTGTGCTATCCGAGAGTTGTACGCCCACTTACCTGAGTCCAACCTGTCAGTTATGTTTCATCACCAGATAGCCCCGAAATTCGCAGTATATCAGCCCTGAGAGTCATGGCGGCGAGCGACGGCGTTACATACTTCGCCAAGACGATCCTGTTGATGTATGAGTGGGATAGTAGTGTGGGATGGTGTGAATCCCTCGAAAATTTCGTATGGAATGATTCGGGAGACGAAATTAGCCAGGCACATTGGATAGAACCAGAAGGCCGCTGAGGCTTTTGGACGCGGTTCGGGGTTCAAGAAGGACGTCCAGGACAGTCAGTTCGAAGAGGCCGATCTCCTGGTCTCTGGTGTAACTCGCACACTACATCCAAGGAATTCGCCTGTCACTGAAAATTCCAGCAAGCCGTGTTCCTGAGCGAATGCTGAGATATGTGCAGGCAATAAATTCCGCCAGGAACAACTAATAATGGGAGGCTAACCATTATGCAGAATTGCGCAACGTAAGTTCAACAGTGAAACACTGATGGCGGCTGACTGCTTCGACCAGGAAAAACTTCGGAGAAACTTTCCTGCATGGCGTCGTCTTGATTCAATGAATAAGATTAAATATTGTGCTGGGAAGAGGGTGTTCGGGCACGGACGAAGTGGTGTCAATTTTTCGATGGCTCCCACGCCTCCCATGTGGTTCACAAGTATTCCGGTCAATGGAAGTCTGAATTAACGGAGGTCAAACTGTTTAATGGAGGTCGCGCGCGTTTAAGGTGGAACGTATGGGTATCGTGAGACGCTGCGAGGTAAAGTTGGGAAAGGACAAAGGCGACATGGGGAATGGAGGTGGCTTCGCGTACTTGACATTGGCGTAACGTTGCACACTCGATCGGCGTGGGCAGGACGGTTCGGAAGGATTAGATTATATCTGATGGGAGAAATACTACCCTGGGATTTTTGATGACTTTTGCCTCCGACTTCGAAGTCCGCCGAACCCCGTAAAGATCTGGAGCCGAGATTATCCTAACGTTACGACTGTATTATAACCAGCTAGGCGTTCCCATTAATCCCATTGAGGACGGGAAGGACAGGAGTCGGCAGAGGCGGCTCCGAGGGTGGGGATGCCACAGCTTCAAGCAAACCAGGCTCCACCACAGGCGCAACAGGTAGAGGTGATGCAGGGGCGACTGCCATCGGCGCTGCTGCACTTGTGAGTGCAGCTGGCGGGGCAGTAGCCACATCCGCGTCACCACCGGTACCGGCGACGGAGGGTGAGAGGGAGGAGGAGCAGGGGCCACAGGCGCGCCTAACGGCAGCGTCAGCGGGAGGGGATACGGAGGATACGGATACAGCGGCCCCTGCGCGTGCTGCTGGTGAAACCGCGCCGCCGCCGCCGCGTCCATCTTCATCCGCGCAACGCGCTTGAACTCTTTGCGCTCTGCGGCGTGCTCCTCCTTTTCCTGGCGCTCCGCGCGCTGCCGCGCAACCCATGCACCCATCTCCGCGGCGGCGCCGACGGGGCGGTCGCGGTTCGATAGGAGATACCCTTGCAGCTCGGCGGTAGAGTATTCGTAGTCGCGCATGGAGGCGGCAAACTGTCCTGCGAGCCGCGCGAGCTGTGCGTCACTAAGTGTTCCAGACAGTGGAGACGGGGCAGCAGCGCTGACGACTCTTCTGGTACAACTGTCGGCGGACGCATCGCAGTTGACTCGGGGTCGGAGAGCAAACTAGGCGCAGCCGACGAGCCCGGATCCCCTGTATTATTCTCCGCGTCGAGCGAATCTGCCTGCGATTCCTCCGCGAGAGGCTCTCCATTGACAGCCGACGTCGTGGCTATCGGCTTCTCCCCGTCCCCCCCGGCAGCCCGCGCTATCCCCGCATCCACCTCTGCATCCTTGAACAGCCGCTCAAACAGCCCCTTGGCCTGCGCGCGTGTCGCGAGCGTATACCTGATCCGCCGGTCTATCCGTCCAGGCCGCATCAGCGCGGGATCAAGCCGATCGACGTAGTTCGTCTGTCGCACCAAGAAAGCAAATGTCACCCAAGCGTTCACTGCGATACGAGAAAGACGGAGCGCAGACTCACCGTCGCAAAGAACAGCTTGCCCTCCTCGCTGCCGATACCGTCGATCATGTTCAGCAGCCCCGAGAGTGTCACGCCGCTGCGCCCGGCGCGCTCGCGGCGCGGGCCGGGAAGGGGCGTGCCGGGGTCGCTGTCATCATCCTCCTCGCGCGATGGTAGCGCGCAGTCGATGTCCTCGACCAGCACGATGCTGCGCTTCGGGATCGTCGCTGTCGCGCGCTGCAGGAAGGAGTCGTCCACGCTGTGCGGCGCCCGGGTCAGCGTTCATTGCGTACAAGCAGCAGGGGGCGGAGACGCACAATGTGGAGGAGAGGGAGAAGGAATGAATCTCCAGATTGAGCTCGCCTGCCTGCGGGAGAGATTTAACTGACGCGGATGGCCCTGAAGAGTGGCAACTTACCACAGCGTGGATGGTCGAGCCTGGCAGTGTGCTATCAGCGCGTGGGTGTTTGTAGGAGGCGGGACGTACTTTTACCGGTGCCGGGAGGGCCAAACAGCAGGTATCCCCTGCGGTGTGGGATCCCTGCACGGTTGTACCACGCCTCCGAGGCAAGAAAAAGTTTGGCGTCGTTTATCAGATCGTCCAGGATGCCATCTTCAGGAGTGAGTGCGGGCCGAGTATTATTCGGCGGGAATGACGCTACCTGGCAATATGATCGACTCGACGGGTCGGTGTGGCTTGCGCTTCACGTTCCAGAGAAAGCTGCCGCCGAAGCTGGGCTACGACGGCATAAGTCACATTGCAGAGCGCGAATGGGAGGCGACGCACCGAATCGGCGAGAAATATTGTTACATATGGCTTGATCTTGGTCTGGTATCCGCGGTGCGCTTCCTCCACCAACTCCGAGAGCACGGACAGGGTACGTGTAAACACGCTGTCTAGGGTGTCAGGAAAGGCGGTGTGAACGAAATGATACAACACACGTCACGTATATGGCCGCAGCCTGCTGCGGCTGTCCGCCCGCACCCTGGACCTGCGCGCGATAGCGCTGGATCTCTACCCAATAACCCCTCCAGCGGAAGAGCTGCGGCGATTCGTACGTGGGGACGTAATCCGCTGAGCCTGTGATGTCCGGATCTGCAGACACGGTGACGCCGTAGACGAGCTTCGAGCTTTTCGATGTCACTCGGAAATCTCGCGCCTGCTGCCACACGTTATTTTCTGTCTGCGGGGGCATCAGCTCCGATTCGAATGCAATGCGGTGACTGCGAACCAGAAAAAGCACGATCCACTCATAAGCAGGGTCCCCTAACACGAACTCTGCGCTAGTAGAATACCCTACACTTTGTCAGACCTCGATTTTGGGATGTTATGACTATTAAAGTGAACACACTGAGCCTGACACGTTGGTACAACCACACGAACGCCCTGCGGATCGTGTCGATGACCGCACCAGCAGCGAGATACTTGACGCCGTCCGCAATGTACGCGTATGCCCACGTGTTTTGGAGGCGGGGGATGTCGGCGAGTTGCATGGACCCGGGAATGCCCTTGATTCCATCCCACAAGGGGCGACGCTGGGGATCCAGCAGGTCGAATGAGTGGCTGGTGCTCATCGTGCAGGGAAGCTGACATTTGCCATCAAAGACATGCGGGCCCTATTTGTATCCTGTCAAGCGCCCATACCTGGTGGCGGGTGATACTCCCAATTTTACATGAAATGAACAATGCACTATGCGTCTATGGCTTGCAAATGATTGAGGATCTGAGGGCGGGAGCGGATGGCTCATCAGCGAAACGTCCTGACCTTTCAAGCCAGGAAAAGCACCTGAGCCTGACTTGAGCAGTGGACTAGTGCGCACTGGCACCGTCTTAGCTGCTGAATCGATGATTCTCGGCACAAAAAAAGTGCTTACATTGACGATATACCACTCCACCCTGTCTTGGCCAATCTGGAACGGATTGTAATCATTGTATGGTACAAGTCTTGTGGTGACGCGTAACAATTGGAACGGCGGAGATGATTATCAGCTTGGCGTACCCCAGGGCCCTGTGCACGAGCTCTTTGGTAGTTAGGCAGATGAAAGACGAGTGTCAGGGTCGGAATCAGGACCTCGCATAGATTGCTTACTTGCTCAGACTTACTGTCAGCTTACTTTTTGCAGGATAGCACCTCAGGTTCTTGAACCGAACCTGGAGGATATCGTCAGAAGATGGTCCCAAATATGAGTGGAGCCAAAAACACACGGAGGCAAGATGCATTGACATTGTGCAAGGCACAAGAGAGACGCCGTGACGGTCCAACTTGAACGGGAGTCTGAGTGAAAAAGGAAACATATTTCAAGAAATTTCTGGCTTTACCTAGACTCGAACCAGTCGCTATTGGGGAACGCTGGAGATTTGATGACAGTCGATCAAATGGCACCGCCATCGGCTTTTGATCGACTGTCATCAAAACTCAAGGTGGTTCGAGTCTAGGCTTTGCCAGTATGTAAAGCTGATCAAGTTTTTCAGCGAATACTTGAAGGCGGGGTTCTGATTTCTTGGAACAACTAACGTGGGGGCCACTTCTTTCATTTGACCACAAGAAGAATACTACAATGCGGATGTACTACACCAAAGATCGGACCACCATGGGGAGCTGCTTCATCCAACTACCTTCTATCTAGCAGCTTCACTGCGATCAATATCTACCCATACGCTAGTCTCATAAACCAGACTTTATACCGAAAACTTGAGAAGACAGTTGTTCTCAAGGATACACTTATGCCTGGCTCTGAACTTCAGTGACTTGACAGGGATGCAAGTAAAATTCAACGGCTGCCATATACATGTATCTGTTATATCCATGCATTCTCGGTCCTTGACTTTCCGGTCATGTCCGGAACCAGATCCCAGAACCGGACAGAATATTCTCGGACTCATCACGGATCACCGGGTTTTTACGCAATGAAGGATTACTGAGCGTTTCCCGTTTATCCGTCTTTATAATCCTTCTCCTTATTGTTCATTTCTCCGACATCACTTCTTCATCCTCTTTGGGACTCGTATTATTGTTATGTCCGACAGGTCACCTGACTCACACCTTTTCAGGAATACAATTAGGACTTAGCTATATAAACCCGTAACATATGCCATGTACTTCAGTTTGATAATTAATGTTGCTTTGCTCTATGCTCTGCACTGAGTCGTCCTCCGGTTAACTCCTCCGGTCCTCTTTCCTTCACCGGCCACGGTAGTGCGCACATCCTACTGTCCTGTGGTGCTTGTGTTATCCTTCCATATACTTTCCGGAAGTTCCGATCCTCCGGTTTCCGGTTCCGGTTCCGGACTCGTTCATCTCGTTCTTCCTTCGGCTCGGTATATAACAGTATCCTCACTCCAAGATGTCCTTTGCAACCAAAAATACTACCGCGACGAGCTTGAGTCCTAACACCATCTCGGCCCGCATGTCCATCCACATTTTTTCTTGAGGAGCCATGACCATCAGAGACAAGTTGGCCACATTCTGGGTAGTTGGTGTGCTGTTTTATTGGGTTTCTCCCCATATTTTGAACATTTTTTTTACCAAAGTGAGACTCTGAAGCTTGCCTAGATGTAAGTATTCAGAAGCACCTTATTTTATCTGAAACAGACTCAGATGATCGTGGGTTACATATCAAACTTTAACTAAATTCCGTGGACGCTCCAGATCTAAACTGTGGCTGATTGGTGAGTTGAGGTGTGCTTACTCCTTGCCATCCTTGCCCTCATCCATACTATCCTCATACTCCTCCTCCTCTTCCTCTGGACCCAGCAGACGTTGAATCTCCTCATCCTTGACGAAAACCCTCAGGATAGTGACATGGATATCGTTATCAGAAATCGCCTGAGTCGAATTTCTTTCAGCATTGTCTGAATCTTCTTCTCCATATTTTTCATAGTCTGTCTCGACAACTCGACGAGCCTAGAAAATTTTGGTGTCAAGCCAAGAATGGAAGAAATGAATCAAATGATGGTTGGTTGAAATACGGACTTCCAGACGAACTTCAATACCCCACATTGGCTCCGATGTATTATTCCAGATTGTCTTGGTCCTCTCTCCGAGATTCTGATAATGTTCCTGTCTTTCTAACAGTGCGTTTACCCAGTCTCCCTGCCATCCTAGACCTTGCTGTGAATCGGGTTCATGACCTTCGTCGTAACCAGGCCCCTCTTCATCTTGACCAGGTAGATCTGGTTCTTCAATACTGACGCTGTTCCGTCCAAGCCTATCGGGTGCATACCAGACACTCCGTCCCAATCTGTATCATAAAAAATGAACGGTGGACCTATGAGTGGTCGGTCACCTAGATTTGAAGACCAACAGGACTCAATCATGATGTCCCGAGGTCAGCAAAATGGATCTCACGTACATATTCAGAAACCCTGAATTTCTTGGGCCAGGGGTGGCGGCCGGCAGGCAAACATATATGCATCAGGGGAGACATACTCTCTGCAAGAATAGCACTGTAATAGGTGATTTCAGACAAGGCATTCCCCGTGAATGCATGACGCGTGTACACGAACACGGTTTTGCGGCACATGCAGGCACGTATTCAACAGCTTCCACAGCAGCATTCCTTTCAACTCGGTTGAGAGAAATGGCCGCTACCTGGCAGTAAGTTCCGATCAGCGTCTCTTCGTTACCCTCTGAGACAGTAGTCGGCCAGCCAGCCCAAGTTAAAGCCAACAAAAGAAGTTGCGGTGGTTCCGCCATCGCCTCTGAGTGCAGGATGTTGACTCGGATGTGGGCAAATTACAGGAGCACGGAAATGTTCTGCTGGAAGTCATTACGATGTAGATAAGATGGTGGATTTTTCTACTTGCTTCCAAAGTATTCCAGTTGATTTGATAACGGTTGATCAATAGAGGTGTTCAATATTTCTCAAGCCTAATAAGTACTCTGTCTCGGTAACCCAGACATTCGGTGTGATCTGAATTAATTGATGGCAAAATGATGGGTAGAGATCACACCAGAACGTCTGGGGCATTTGGTGTAGTGACACCCCCCATCGAGTCACACCCTTTGTCCCGTCCTCCTCCTGCCAAACTTCTGGCCTGAAGACTGTTCCTACATTCATGCACATCATAGGCTGGGTCTGCAAGCTTTCCCTGATTTTTTCCCTTGCTTTTTGGCCCAGCTGGTAGCATTTGGGAAATAACATGGTTTGGGGCTATTTAACCTTTTATTGACCTCCATACAGCCAGAAAAATTTGCTCAAATACTAAGATGCATTTTATATCTGAGATGGAGTACTTTATGGAAGGTTTTGAGAGTGCTGGGACATACAAGAGACGATGTCGACCCAAGTGTGACATGGGAGTGTGACTCGATGGGAGTGTTTGTATACCAAATGCCTCTGGGTTACCGAGACAGATAAGTACTTAATTAATAATTGCACCCTTTCTGGAACTTTCCCTGTTTTCCCATGCTGCATGTGCTCCGTCACGACTACTATGACTTACATTGGGCTTGAAACGGACATAGAGTTTGAAACACCGGTCACTTGAGCTCATTTCTCAACCAATTCCCTCCGGATCTCGCGGAAACTCAACCGACATATATTCCTTATAGGAATCTCAAAAGAAATCAAGGAGTTCCATCCAGAACTGAGAGAGATACCACGAAAGTGGCCATCAGCCCAGTCAATCAACTTTAAAACATGGTATTCCTCTGCACCCTCTTCACCTACTATTTGAGACCAGGTACCTGGCCACCCAAGCATTGATGCCTCATCTGTCATCGTTGCAGACAGTCATTCCAGTCCCAACTATATCAGAACGAAGGCATTCTTCCTAGGAAGGATTCAAGACCCTAAGTTCCCAAATATCCCAACATTTGAGTTCGCAGTGAATTTCTTTTGCACAGTAGTACAACATGGCCAAATAACAGGCTAGTTGGCCACCCCACTAAATAATGGACTGAGCTCTCAAATGGCTGCCACTTGCACTCTAAATCATAGAGGGAGATAGTATTGACTATCTCACACAGTTGTGGTGTATATATGAGACATACGAAAGGTCAGAAAATCTGGTTCTGACCAATGCGAAACCCCAAAATCGGGGTCGTGAAATGAACAAGTGTCCTACAAGTAAAAGAAACACCTAGATGGGCCAAATTAATATCCAGGCTGCTTAATGGGAAGTATTGGGACGTACATGAGCACCCAACTCTATTCCAAGATGCTGGTAGCGCCTCCAAAAAATCTGACTGTTTGCGAGACCAAAATTGGGTGGTTTGAGATAATGGCCTGCAGAGCTATCAGAGGTGAATGGATAAAATCTCGAAATACCTCTCAGAATGAAGGATTAGATAGTAAAAAGTACTCTGTAAGGTTTCAGACCGATAGCATGGTGGTATTGTGTACCACAACGGTGGCCAGCATGGCTGACCCAAAAAAGCAGTCGTGCTTTCCTGAGTGCATCAAGGAGAGTAGTGGGGGCCATTGCCATCCAGGAGCATCACAGACAGAGGCCCCGTGCTGGGGGATCAGAACGAGCCCCAAAAGTCGTGGATCGATGAAGAAGTGGTGGAGAAATGGCCACGGCAAGTGAGGTGAGGGGTCCGATGGCAAGAAATTGATGTCCCCATGCCTCGGATTCCGATCCGCGATGCCATGACTTTCGATCAACCCATCACTTTCAGCTGAAATTTGGTCTGAACCTTCGTTGGAGGTCGTACTCTGTTCGTATATCATGCCCAGTCATAATTATCAAGCTCTGGCCTTCTGGCTCTCAAGTGGCCAACTAGGTAGGGTGGCCAGGTACCTGGTCCCAAATAGTATTCCTTCCGGCTTTCATATGTAGACTCTTTACATAAAATAAAACATGCTACAAAAAAATCCGAAGCAAAATGGGGCAGGATGCATCTGTGCCGTGTAGAAATGTATTTGATCGCACATTTTTAAACTCTGACTCCTACCAAGCAACGAGCTATCACATCAATCAGATTCCACGGAGTAGAGGCCATCGCTCGGCGCGTCGGACTTTAAAATCCAAATGTGACCATTTGTGACGCATTCTTTCATACATCTCTGGCTGACGCGTCCTGCCCCGTTTCGCTTCGGATTTTTTTGTAGCATGTTTTACTTTATGTAAAGAGTCTACATATGAAAGCCGGAAGGAATCGGTGAAGAGGGTGCAGAGGAATACCATGTTTTAAAGTTGATTGACTGGGTTGATGGCCACCTTCATGGTATCTCTCTCAGTTCTGGATGGAACTCCTTGATTTTTTTTGAGATTCCTATGAGGAATATATGTCGGTTGAGTTTCCATGAGATCCAGAGGGAATCAGTTGAGAAATGAGCTCAAGCGACCGGTGTTTCAAACTCTATGTCTGTTTCAAGCCCAATGTAAGCCATAGTACGTCAAGTTGCCCTTAAGCAAGGTCTCTGCCTATGCAGTCGGCGCTGCCTAGTCTTACAGCTGATGTCAAGATTATAATTCTCATTTTCACTTTCTTTGGGCTCTGCTGGAAAGCAGTCGCGGCGGTTCCCGATGGCGAGGGTTCGATTCAAGTTAGGGGAAAGTGTCTCAAATTTGCCATTGCAAGGAGAGTTCTGTACTTTTACAACTATCTAATTGCCTTACTTGACAAGGTCCCCATAATTGTCCCACCCGGTGATCCGACCAGTGTCCTGTGTTTTCCCGACACCACGTGCCATGATGTCCAAAATTTTATTGCAAGCAAGGTTTTTGCCGACGCAGTCGGCGCTTCCTAGTGTCTATAACCATCCAAATAATATTTTTCGG
The DNA here is from genome assembly GCA_029204085.1 of Mycena sp. CBHHK59/15. Lineage (NCBI taxonomy): Eukaryota > Fungi > Basidiomycota > Agaricomycetes > Agaricales > Mycenaceae > Mycena > Mycena sp. CBHHK59/15. The sequence continues at coordinate 71,246 of JARGXW010000282.1, read as the reverse complement.
GACCAAAACGAAGACTACATGCTTGATATACTACACGTCTCTAAGTGTTCGGTCTTTGCCAGTGATTTGACACATATCGAAGAACTCATTGTTGGAACTTAAGGGGTTAATAAGGGTAAAAATTCTTGTTAAGGCCTTAGGCCTTAATTTACCCTTAATATTAAGGGCTCAACTTAAGGGTGGCTACCTTCTCGAGCATTTACAGAGTCTTGCATAAAAACGTGCAGCTGTGATTTCGGTGCGATGTGTTTGTTCTTGGTTTATTTGCGTAGATTTTGGCCAAATTATGACCAAAGATGTGACTGTTGTCACGCTCAACCCGCGAAGGCTAGCCGTTACCTATGTCCTTGGGCGTAGCGCATGCAGCAAATAATAGATATTATAATATATAGCCTCCAGCTTGCGTCCTGCCCTACCAACTGAGAGCTTCATGTCCCTCTTAGTTTTCTGCATCCCGCCATTTTATGTAAGTCATCACATATTTGGCCAAAATCTACATGAACAAACACGTCGCAGCAAAATCATGGCTGCACGTTTTTATGCAAGACCCCAATGACCTCCCATATCCTTTTGCAATGTCTCATCAATGCCTTGCCCCCAATCTACATTTTTTAACCCAATGGAAAGGCGGTCATTTACCAAACTCAGAAGTCAACGTGATCTGAGTTGAAATCGCCCTGAGGTTCAAAACAGTCATCTCCTTTTTTTGGTTATCCTGAACTGAAGTGATAATGTCCAGTGCCACGGCAGCAGATTTGTGGCGGAAATGGACAAAAATGCCATTGTTAAGGCCTTAGTTAAGGCTTAATAACATCCAGGAGTTTTGGCCTAAAGCCTCCAATTTTAAAACCTGTTCCAGATGACGTCCGATGTCAATTCTGGATCATGCGTTTTCTATTACTATTATTGACTTTCCATCGACTTGACAGTGAGCGCTCCACCTGTGTTAAGCAACGTAGAATGCAAAAAATGATTTATGTTTGTTCCTTGGAAATATCGTAAGCTGCGCAGCACATCTAGGACCCGCCAGTACTGGTAGCACGGAAGCTAACAACCTACGCTAACGTTGCGGCGGTGATATGTCAAATTCTAAAGTCAAAAGGCATAGATCGAACAAATGATACAAATATTGTTGTTGGTCGACTGCTAATGTGACTACAGCGCTGGTTTGTGTCAAATGAGTCGACTGACAATGGGTGGGCATGTATGTATGTAAATGTCAGGCATCTATTTGAGCACGACAGAAGATCAACCACCGCGTCCCCTACAGGGAACAAAATACACTCAGACTGACACGGAGATTGAGATCCTTCATGTTATGAGAAACAAAAAACATATCATGTGAAGTCACAATGATATCCAAGCATCATCCACATTGCACCCGCTCCAGAAGCAGTTCCAAGTCGGTATGCACACAAGTAGTAGCTCGACTTGCAGGGCCCTATATGGGACGGTATCAGCCAGGTGAATGATAGATTACAAGAGACGAAGCAGAGAAAAAAGTCAGAAAGCTAGGTTAAATGGATTGTCGGCATGATGTAGCAGCGGTGTCTAGTCGCTTCTTGGAAACACGGACCATAGCAAGAACTCATCATAGAAGGTGAAGACGGGAGGGGTAACATTTGTCGGGCAAGTTACTCACGATGGGTGCCCTTGATGATACGCCGCGCAATGGATGACGATCAGTAAGGGGAGCGAGACGTTCTGTCACTTTACGAGGAAGACATCCGAAGAGGGCTTTGGGCGCGCGACATGATGGTGAAAGGGAAGGAATAGCTCCCAAAAAAAACAGTCGGAGATTCAATTTAAATAAGCGGACATTTATTCAATTTCTCACGATCACATGTTTCTGGTCGATTTCAATTTGGCCGCGGCCAAGCCGTCATGGTTCAATGCGTTTACGACAGTCTACCTTCCTCGAACCTCCACTCCCGTCAAGGTTGTTCCGGAAAAGACATGGCCCAGAGGGAAAAATGAGGCTCAAAGGATGAACTCCCTCAGGTATATCCAGAAGGTACGTATCCCGGGGCGAAGTGGGGATCATGAACGGGCACATGGCTGACATTACTCAGCCAGTTGGGTGTGAACGATTGTCGCCATAATCCGATATAAAGTCGGCTTGCGGGACCAAGACCCGGCTGCTTTCATCCAGCACCGTATCCTGAATTTCCACTATGCGTGCAGTCCTTGTTAAAAATGGAGCTGGTCAGGTCGAGGACTTGTATATTGGCGAGACAGACACGCCAGTGCCGCGTGCAAACGAAGTTCTCGTGAAGGCAAGGTACCGCGAATCCAATCCGAACAGAGTCCCTGATACCGTCCATCAGATAAAGGCGTTCGGACTCAATCGCATGGATATCATACAGCGAAATGGGAACTATCCGCCCCCACCAGGCGCATCTGCCATTCTAGGGGTAGAGTTTTCTGGACATATCTCGGCTACTGGATCGGATGTGGTGCACTGGAAGGTCGACGATGAGGTCATGGGCCTCGCTGGTGGAGTGCGTAAGGTACACATAAACGTACTTCCCGACCCTCAAACATTTTCAGGGAGCTTATGCGGAATACATCGTCGTGCTGCAAACACATGTTGTTAGAAAGCCAGCCCGCTTGTCATGGGCCGAAGCAGCCAGCATCCCGGAATGCTTCCTTACTGGTAAGCACCCCCTTATCAGTAAACCGCTCACACTACTATATCTCCCCAGCTTTCCAAGCCCTCGTACTTTACGGCGAGGTCAAGAAGGATGACGATGTTCTCGTACACGCCGGTGCCTCCGGCGTGGGCGTCGCTGCAATTCAATTGGCTCGATTCAAAGAAGCGTAAGTGCCCCGTCATAATGTAGGTACAATCCACTCCAATATTTGTAGAAAATCTGTCACCGCGACGGCGTCCACTCAGGATAAACTGGACTGGCTGCTCTCCTTGCCGAACGGGGCGACAAACACGGCAAATTACAAGACCGAGGATTTCTCTCAAGTAGTTAAACAGGTCACACAAAATAAGGGTGTCGACGTAATAATCGACTTTGTGTCAGTCTGTTCTCAAAATATGCTCCCATGCTAATCCTTTTTTGAATAAGTGGGCAGAGCCACTGGGAGAAGAATATTGCGTCCCTCGCCGTTGATGGCAGAATGACGATACTAGCGTTCTTAAGCGGTAGGCTATTTTACGGGTGCCATCGGCGGTCGCCTGATCCTCTCAGGACCGACTGTTTCCTCCGTGAACTTGCTCCCCATCCTTTATAAGCGTCTTCGTATCCAAGGTTCAACGCTCCGCTCTCGCACGCCGTCATACCAATCCGACCTTATCGCACGGTCAGCTATTACGTTCAGCTTACTTTACGACGCCTCAACCCTGTTCACAGCTTCGAAAAGGAGATTTTGCAACACATCACGGGCGAAAAAGGTGATGGGCCAATCAAGACGTATATTCACAAGGTCCGTACTAGTCCATTCCATTGATTGATGCCCTTATGCCTCGTGCACTCAGGTTTATTCTTGGACTGATATCCAAGACGCACACCGGGAGATGGAGTCAAATAGCAACAGGTGGGCCCATTCTCGACTCTATATAATTTGTTATTCAAACCGTGATAGTGGGAAAATTATTGCCGAAGTGTATTAGATGTAGGAATGTTACGCGTCGCCGATCGGGTATTTTTCTATATCTGCGACCAAGTTTCCACGTCCGCGCATCAACCGTCCGGACACCTGGGAGGTGAAATGACCACCGGCACGTCACGCCACTAATCCTGGGCAGCATTTGGCCATTTGACCGTATTTGACGCGTTGTTTCTTTCCGCGGCCAACTCAGCCCTTGTTCTGGTGGTGCCTGGCTGTATTCACCCTTCAGACGTCAGATAGACCAAGGCTTCCATTCATGATGTATCAGGCGGCCCGCCTTGAAGATCTCATTCACACACCCTCTTGAAGTCGTGATCCGCGCGTTTCTCAAGGCAGCCGTCACCGTGTTCCCGCCTCCAGCAGCCCTTCAAGCTTCATCGAAGTTTCATCGGCTGCATAATTTCAAATGAGAAAATCGTGGGTCTCGATGATTATCAAGTCCTCTAGACCCCACACTTTTTTTTCCACCTTGATCCGCATTTCTTTCGAGTCTGAAACTGCTTCCTCGACGCCCGGACCTCCCCCTTCCGAGAGCATGACACCTCTGAATCGTAACTAGTGCAGAGAGTAGGGTATCTGAATATGGCTGAGATTCTAACGTTTGCCAGTTGGGTTTCACTCGATACGCCGGCAAGTCTACATTTGCCTGGAAGCCAGCAAGCCTTGATCGCCGTCGTTGTGCTTCCTGTTCCCAATAATAAGCCACCGAACATATCGAAGTAGTCGGTTTCTTTGCTGGTAGCCCCATGACCACAGTTCTTCGGGGTGCAGGGCCGAACCTGCTATCGTCCCGCTATCTTCGTGGAAGTATTTGATCTGTGGACACTAGAACCAATCGCATTCACATTAGATACCGTTCCTCTCGCATTTCTGCAAGCCAAGTCGCGCCAATTTTCGGCCAATTCTCATTTATTCCGTCCAAATTAGCGGCTCTAAATCGAGCAGGTGCGGCTCGGACGCAAGGACCTCTCAAGGGCGACGCAAACCCTGGGCCCCGCCCAACCCCCGCTCGAGGAAGTTCTTCGATACGCGGAAATAATTGTGGTGGCGGCACAGCACACTGCCATACGCACATCATAGCATAAGTCTATCTAAAATCCGCCAAACTGCAGGTACCATCTTTCTGGCAAGCCCGTCCACGTCCTCGGATGTACAGTGCGACTGCGATTATACATCTTTGTTCGGCAGTCTTGATGGGTGATGGACCTGCATACCAAGTACAAGGAAAAAAATCGGGCCAAAGCGCCTTCAAGCTTGAAGCGCCAAGTGACGTTGTTTTTCATTAAGCTGCCAGTGATGATCAGGTCCAATGATAGACATTGCATCAAACACAGATAAGTACGTGGGATTGTCGCACTGTTATGGAAGATGCATATGCGAGCATTCGATCGCCCTGGCAGTTTATTTCCGGTATTCCTGCCAGATATTTTACTTCCGCTCCGATACTCGTATGGACGACGTAAATGAATACCGGATTCATTATGCATGTCCCGTGTAGCTTTCAAGTCGGCTTAGACGTCTTAAACCCAAGGGTACCGAAATTAATTGGAAAAATAAATGGTGGCAGTCCTGTTAATCCGGTTTGACTCCTTGCAACAACGGTAACAAGAAACGGAAGGATTTCTCGACCGACTGCCCATTTCGAATTGTGACTGGCGGCACCATCCCGCTTTCAGCGGCAAGACTCCACGGATCCGGGGCTGTGCTGCCACGCTATCTGCCTGATGTTTTTTTTCCGGTAGAAACAAAATGCATATTGCGGTGCAGGGAGATGCGCTAACTCCATGCCAATTGCATGAAACTCGACTATGGGCGTCGATGGGCTTTTCGATATCAGTCTTCCCACCGTCAACTCGGCGCGATGCTTACAAGTGACGGGGCCGTGACACGACCTTGCCAAATCGAGTCAGAATAGTTGCCGTCCCGTAAAGGCTGCGGTCCCCTATATAAAGGAATGGGAACCAAGTCGGGATAATACAGTCTCCTCCTAGAGTCATCATCTTGTGGTGCCCTCCCAAGCATATCGCATCCCGATAAACCGTCTTCCATCGCTCCTCTCTCTTTGCACACGACTCGCCCTCACACTTCACAATGAGCGGACAACCATCATCTGGATCCAATAAGCCTTCCACGTCGGGCCAGGGCTCAGGATCGGGGGTCAGAGGAGGAGCCTCATCCACAGGAGCCGTGTTCTTCTAACACCTCCCTACCGCTTTCTTCCCAACACGCTTGCACCATACCCTATATTCTGCGACAGCGTCGCACCACAATTCATGGCCTGCGCACCACACTCAAGCGCCGCCGACTTCATTCATTCTCCGACCAACAAACGCACCGAATAATTGTCACATCTAATCTTCCCTCCGCCCCCGTATTTCATATTCGACTTTCGCATGACGGATGCATAATTTTCTTGATCTTGATCGCATGTCCGATTTCACAGACGCAGATCACGGAAACAAACGGACATACCATTATTGTTGTATCATTTCTCCAGGAACTTAGCACCATTCTCCTCTAGGCATTATTTATTAGTTACGGCATTACACTCGGAATGTAGCAGTACAACGCACCTCCTATAATCAGATACTTTTCTTCTCGCCGCCCAGGCGCCTCGTGGCCCCTCCACAAAAAAAGTAATGCTTGGCGCGGCATCATTCCTGGAAGTGGAAAAACGGTGGCATTGTGATGGTCGAAAGTCGAAGGACCTTAGAATGGATAGTCGGGTTCTGGGGCGTGACGGGCCGTGTGGGGATGACCATGAGTCATACAATCCTGATGAGAGTCTATAGCCAGTTTCCTGCGCGACAACGCAGGCAATGCTAGGCATCCATAGTCCCCGAAATAAGCACAGGATGATGGGATTACAGCTTGCCTCGAACACCCGTCATCCAGAGTCCCGAGAACTTTAATTCTCCGCGCTCATAAAGGCCCCACCACTCCAGTATATGGTCCACAACTTCATCTTGCCGCCCAACAAAGTTGTGATCCGCATCTTCGACCATATGCAGCGTATGAGTTCCCGGAGACCGAGTGCTCAGTGCCCGCGCATAGATCAAGGCATCGTATCTGCACAGGGACTCAAACCAAATATGCGAGGCAGTTATGGCCACTTACGAGGGAACTGTGTTGTCTGATAGGCCGTGTATTGTTAGGACGTGCACCTTAATATCACGAGCAGATTAAGACGACAGATCACAGCGAACGGGAATGCCCGGACCTTAGCGGGGAACCGATCCCAGACAATAGACGTGTCCCAGTTAACGAACATTTCGACGTCCGCTGGGTGTATTCGTGCAGTGACAGGTTTTCGGGCGACAGTGGTGTTCCAGTCGAAATACCCTTGGGATGCGAAACCTTCTTGCCAGATTTTCAAAGGGGTACTCCCTGCATTTAATGGCATGAGTTATAAATACGAAGCGCAGTCCCGGGAGACGCCTACCAAGAACATGATTCTAAATAGAAGGGCTTAATTAATTAAATGAGGGCTGCGGGGAGATTAGAGAGAGTTGATTACCATTCTATAGCGCCCCGAGACATTTATGAACGTTGTGACATCGCCCGCACCTGCCGCCGTACATAGCCAACGCATCCCGACGATAGAACCCCGCGAATGCCCAACGAGCATGTCTATCACATAGCCGTATACAGTTTGGAGGTATTGCGCAACGACGGAGAGGTCCTGCACATCATCCTGGAAAGAGCCATAGTTCCAGGTACCGGAGTCTCATGATTACCGCTATACGTTAGGTATCAGGTCGTAACCAGGCCACATAAGCAAGTACCAATCGACATACCGGAAGTCGAATCGGAAAGAGTCCATAGGCAATCTCTCGGCGAGACGCCGCTGAAACAAATAATCCTTGTGCCTGACAGCATTCAAGTTGCTGTGCATGATGAACTTGAATTTGAAGTACTAACCCCATAGCACCGTGTAGAATCTGTTGGAAGAAACGTGTTCAAAGTATGAGCGATGCCCCCGGTCACGACACGGAACTTGGAAGACAAACCAGGGCTATCTTTCGACCTTGAGTAGATTGTCCTGGAGCCAGCCGCTCCAAGACTCCAGTGATGGAACAATTCGGCTGATATGTGTGTGGAACCAGAAGCTTCGTTGACGAGCAGTCTGCCATCGTGTTCAGTGTCAGTCTAAAGATGCGATACTGCGAGTATGTCTATAGGTAACATGAGAGTCGGAGACAACGCCGGGTTAACAAGACTCCGGTTGCCGGTTACCGACTCGAAGACATTGAGCAAAGAGGCCTAGGCAACCACGAGATACATATCTCTAGCATGGTGTGCTGGAAGTAAGTACAAGACTACTGAGCTACCTTCTTCCCAATGATCCCATCCTTCGCGCTCTTACCACCCTTGGCCTTCAAAACCTTTTTTTTTTCTTCTCCCCAGGCTTCCCAGTCCGCTTCTGCTTCAGCTCGTCCTTAGTCAATGAAGGAACAGGATCCGAGTCACGGTCTTTCTGGTCGAATCAGCGGCGTCTTCGGGTGTCTTTGTCCCCTTCCCTTTCTTGCTCGCATCGGCCGGACTCGGGGAAACGACCTCCGTCGGGGCTCGCGCGTTCTCCGTCTTCGAGCGCTTCTTCTTAGAGGCGGTGACTGGGGTCAACTCGGTTTCGGAAACACGAGGCGTTTCCGAAGGAGCTGCTTTGGCGGCCTTGACCGACCCCTTCCCCACAGCCTCAGGATCCTGACTGGGGAGCTCGGCGGAATCCTCGGTGCGAGATTTATTTTTCTTCTTGCCCTTGGGCGTCGATTCGTCAGCGGCAGGTTTCGGTGTCGTAACTTTGGCGGCGACGTTAGCCGAGGCTTTCGATTTCCGAGGCCTGTCCTTGACCTCCGCGACGGGCACAGGTGGCGTAGACAGGATTGGAGGAGGAATAGGGTCCGATCCTGATGAGGCCTTGCGCTTCTTGGATTTGGAAGGCGCATCGCTATCGCCAGGTATGGCATTCCCGGACTTGCCGGAGGGTAGAGATGCGTTTTTGCCTGATGCGTTTCTGTCCGAAACGTTTTTGCCCGTCTGCGAAGATAGCGCTTTGCCGTTGGCGCCCTTGACCTTTTTCTTCGGCTCCTCAGCCTCAGCCTCCTCCTCGGCAACGGCGCGCTTCTTCCCCTTGCGCGCCCCCTTGTCCTCCACAACGTCCATCTCATCGTCCGCCTCACCGGAGCTCACGTCGCCGTCCGCCTGTGCAACAAGACCACTCCACCGGCCTCCTTCACCGTCCCCGAGATCACAACTCCAGATTGGCAGACCGACGCTCGAGTTTGTTTTGATTATGAGGCTCTGGACATTGTCCCAGCCTCCTTTGATACTTTTAACGATCGTAGGAAGCGCTGCCTGGAGATTCTCCAGCACTTGCGAGGGCTTATGGGAGATGGTACTAATTTTGATTGCCCTGGAGCAACGCGTCATAAAATAATGATAGGAAGGCGGGAGGAGACTTACGTGCAAGTGCCTTGATTTTGGTTCATATAAGTCGAAGATATTGCGCGCTCCAGCTCGCCCTTGAGGTCTTTCCGAGTCAGGCAGACGGGGATCGGCTGTCTTGAGAGCGTTATTTAATCAACACATGAGTGTATACAGACAAATGGCAAAGACGCACTTTTTTGCCTCGAACCACTTGACGCCCAAGAGCTTAGGCAGGAGGGGGACGACCCTCTCGTCTGCGAGGAAAAGGCCGTTCTCCTTGAGGAGCATACGCCGCGCCTCGAACGGTTTGAATTTTCCCTTCAGCTTCTCGATGCCCACAACGCGCGAGATAAACTTGATGTTGTGTTCCGTCAGGAGGTCCTTGTACTGCCTCTGAGGGTCCTTCGTTATTAGACATACGGCCGACGTTCGGGGGTCGACGAGAGGATGTACGATGGGGCTGGAACGCCAACTGGTCAAAATTCTCCCGTAAGACACCCATGAGATACATGCCGTACATTTTTACGGGCTTGAACTTGTGCACCGAGGCGATTTTCTTGACCGTTACATTCAGCCAAATATTCTGCTCTTTCCCTGGTAAAAGTTCCGCCTGTTGCTTTTCGGCAAGCTTGGCTGAGTGAGCATGGAGGGCCTCAACAGCAAGCTTGCACTGCTTCAACGAGACGTGCGAGTCAATGAGGTCGTCCTTGGCCATTGTGGAATTGAGGAAGGAAAATCCCAGTGTTTGTGGTTATTGAGTCTACAAGGCGCTGACCATATAGGGACATCACCTCCACGTGGCTCAATACAAAAAATCAACTGGTTCATAATACTGTACCATTTCGACCGAATGTTCAGGTGACGGGTGACGGAGGGTCCTGAACTGAACGTTTTTGAAGTAGGTGACGGTGACGGCGAGATCTTGAGGCCCAAATAGGCTAAGAAATGCGAAAATTTCCGCCCCGGCATTCGCCGAATTACCATTTATAGTAATTTTTGATCGCATTTGTCAGAATGAACACCTGGAAAAATGAACACCTTAGGTGACGGGTGACATTGTGTGAACATTCGGTCGAAATGGTACAGTAGGAGGCAGATGCCAGTCACGTTTGGTGAGTACTAGTAACATTTCTCAGGTTTAAAATCTCAATCGTCGTAGATATTTCCGTATACAACGATTTTATCCAAATCCGAAGCCGCCGCTGGTCAAGAAAATCAATCCAAGGCTTTCAAAATTCAGACCGCGATGGATTCAACAACGCACCTCCATTCAGACCAGAAATACTTATACTGTTCTTCCCTCCGAAATGGAACGTAACGTTCAACGGCTGACTAAAGATTATCCCAGCATTTCCGCTCCGCTGACGCAGGGTCACAGGAGCGCCGCCGTTTACAGAGACAGTAGCAAATCGAGCGATGACGAAAGATTGTCCTGAAACCCCACGGTTGTCTCCGACTATTCGATTTCATCAGTTTTTTTTTTCTCGAGGCCGCAATTAACAAAAGTACACGTACAGAGTCCATCTGGATTATGGTAATAGAAGGATACCCACTGTGGCTTCCCGGTACCGACAATGTTCTGCAATGTCAAGGTGGCGTTTCCGGCGACTATAAACGGATTTCGTGAGCCTCTCGAATTTCTTCAGGGTTCACTCACTCCCTGTGACGATTTTACTTCCGGAGCAGGTTGGCTGCGCGTGCAAGGATCAGCTCTCTCTCCGCGGACCAAGAGACAACGAACACAGATGGTGGCATATGCTGACCCAGTAACAAGCCCATGCTCTGCTTCATAGACGGTTCCTTGGGGATATTCCACCTTGCCAGTTTGTGTGTCAATCGTGTATAGATCGTGCCATGCAACGGTGAAAGAGCCCGTATGGTCGTTGATGTTGACGGGGAGCCATATATATCTTGTCCTCTTCGTAAGCTGGAAGAGAGACCGCAGTCAGTTGAGATCCTTACCTACTATCATAGAGATCCTTCGAGGTAGACCACTGATCCCCGCAATATATGAATGCCGTTTCATGGGAGCCAGCGACTGCGATGGTCATGGTGCTCTGTGAATTAAAGGTCCTCGTACCAGAGCTGGGGCACTTTCGATTAGTTCAATTCGTGTACGAGGATGAATCAAACAAGACGCACGCGGTGATATATGATTGAACAGACCAAGGGCCAGCCAACTTTTCCGCGGAGAACACAACCACGTTATTCGGCCTATACCCAGTTTTATGTGACATGAGAATATAGTACCGTTTTCCGGTGTACAGAATAGTTGGCGCTTCGAGATCAAAGTCTTATTCTAGCGTTAGATTACGCACTATGCTGGGCCAACCACTTACCGAAGAATGTGTATACAACTTCGTCGACGTTTGTGTAGTTGGCATTCATCCGAGTGATCAGATTGTCATGAGCGGCGTCCGCATCACCATTGCTGTAGAGCGCATATGATTCACCTTCTTTCGGATCGTCATGAACTCAGTGAATATTGGTTGGCGCATACCGTCAACATCTTGGAACAGGCCAAAATCTTGGCTTGTCCCTCCCAGTGGGCTGAAGGTGTCCTGGAACGTATACGGGCCTTCATTGAAATATAAATCAAGTACGTCGATCTCGCGCATCTCCTACCGGTTACGTTTGGGCTAGTGGCCACTCCCTGCCGCAACAACCCGTACGATGAGTTGTCTGCATGAAACCACAGCACCCACTCCTGTGTCGCCGTGTTAAAGACAGTCTTAGGCCGCTCAACGACGCGGTCCGAGGAAATATCCGTCCCGTTTATGGGAGACAGTGCGCGTCCGCGGTAGTCCCAATTCAGTAGATCTGAGGATGAATATACATTTATGCCTGAAGTCGGGATTTGTCACCGTGCGGCGCGAGAGGGAAATACGAGCTGCCGACCAGAAAAGAGAGCGGTGTCCTCCACGCGCTCGTTCTGCCCAAACCAGTACCAGGTCCCATCACTCTCGACTATTCCCCCGGCGTGCGCACTCAAATAGCCCCGGAGCTGTCGTACCAGGTTGCGCCAGGGACTATGTATCGATTCTTCTTATGGCAGTTCACCGCGGTCGCGGATACGAGGCACAAAAGAGAGATTGCGCGGGTGCTGAGAAACATGGCTTTGCACGATGGTTGGGCGCGCTTTAGCGACTATTTATCCATAAGTGAGCCAAGAGAATTCTCGTATCATGGGGTGTTGAAAACGAAGCAAAAAGAGGCGGATTCGATGTAAGAAACCGCGCCGCTCAGTGATCAGCGGGCCGTATTAAGTTGATCGGAGGAACATCATGATGGTGGACCAGTGGTCACGTTCAAGACGCGTTTCGGGAATTGAAAGAAAGACTTTGAAAAAGTTCCTAAGAGACAGAGTCACGAGAAAAATATATACAAAAAGGTCCGTAAAAAATCTGGCCAATTCGGAATGTTTTGAGGGCATGGTGCAATAAACTTTCCAAAATGCTCGAGGCCTCAGTCACGGCGTGACTGTCCTTCCGCCAAATCTCTTGGTCACGTTGTGACCTCCTGTAAATGAACATAATTCGAAATTCTGAGTTGGTAGATATCATTCTTAATATCACCTTATGATGAAAGTCCATAAAAACGATAAAAATGTGGAAGTTTGACACCATATGCATTTCACTTCCCAGCAAGAAGCCTCTCGTATATTTTACTTTCCTCAGCTCCTAATATTACTTGGAGTTGTTCGGGGCATTTAATAGCTTATCAGGCAAAACATTGGCACTAGAGAATTTTTTTCAATGTGTGTTGCAATGGTAGAAAGTTCATTACAAGATGTCCACTCTTTGATTTAGTTTGTCGCAAGCATAGACCGGCTCGCCGGGCCGGAGAGTGGCTTGTTCCGAACCTAGGCTTTGAGAACTTCAAGTGTTGTTTTATAGCACTGGTCTGTGTGGATATTATAAAAAATGGATGCTTCTTGAATATGTCTTGCAAGTTCCCGTCAAACCCAGGAATCGCGGACACAGATGATAATCAGAGACGACGCCAGCCGAGGGGTTCCCTCATAAAAAAGCGGGAGATGAACTCTTGGCTACAGACTCCGCAGATAGCATCACTCTCACTTACCAGTGATCAGGGTTTTTTTTAGGCTGGTCCGATTGTTGTCCAATAACTATGTTCACAACGGTCCGTACGTGGCCGGGGCTATTGATATTGGCGATTCTACAGGCTGAGACGGACAGCCAAGAGACTGCTCTGAGTTGATAGTCCCTCGTTTGATAACGATGTAACATTCAGAAATTACCTCGGTCTGGATATCGATGTTGAATGATCTCCATAGGTACGGGGGGGACCAGACCCTGGTAGTACATGTGCATACCTCCCGGCCTGAACGTAGTAATGTATTCTGAGAACAAGAACATTTTTTCAGCGATGATATCCAGTTCTGAGTATCATGAAGTTGTAGCACCGCCATACTACTAGGAGGATCAAGTGCGACGTCAAGATGAAACAGGTAGAACAACGTGACTTGAATAGTCACGGAATGTAACGCAGTCACATCAGGATTCCTCTTTGCTTAGCTCCTCCACGTCGTTGAGCTCGGCCGTCGTCGCCATCCTGCTGCTGCCGTCGTCGCTGCCAACGTTCTCCAGCTAGACCGGCAGGCTCCGCTGGTCTCGTCTAGAAACGCCCAAGCGCTTCCACCCCGTGGTTGAGCTGTCCTGTTTGTTTCTAGCCTAGGGCCCTAGTAGGTCCACAAGACTCGACGTCCTTCACATTACGAACGGGGTCAATCACAAGTATTCCCTTGAACGTCCGACACCCTATCCTACACCAAAAGTCCCCTTGCCCCCTCCAGGACCTTCATCTTTGATCTTGTATTGATATCATCACCTTCATCTTCTACCCACACTGCACACCATGAGTCTCCGCCCTCCCTCGACCAGCCCCAGCCCGTCTCCCGGTCCTGAGAACGGCAAGCACTCTCGTCAGTCGCTTGGTCCGTCGGCACGTGGCACCCCTACCCTTGTCCCTGGCTCGCCCCGTCTGGGCGGCAGCGGCGCTAGGCCCACCAGCGAGCTCGTGGGCTCTTCAGGCATGTATCAGACTCCTGAAGGTGTGCCTTTATTTTTTTGGTTGCCTTGCCATTTTGCTGACAAATCTGCAGCCGAGGCTCTCGATCAATGGTTCGAGAACCTTCAAAATTACGAGGCGACCCTCGAGGACATGGCTGCAGCCTCCCTGGATGTCAATTTTAAAGAGGAACTTAGTGCCATCGAGCAATGTAAGTTTTCACTTTTGCCGTCAGGATCTGGAATGACTGACACACATCCAGGGTTCAAAGTCCTTTCAGAAGCAGAGCGCACAGCCGCTCTATATAGTCTTCTCCAACATTCAACTCAAGTTCAGATCAGATTTTTTATCACAGTCCTCCAGCAAATGGCGCGGTCAGACCCGATGACTGCTCTCCTAAGCCCTGCCGTGGGAGGTACGCATGCTCTCTGATATCATACTCACCAGCACCCTGACCATATCGTCAGGCTCCATGCAGGCCCAGATGGAGGCCAAGCTCGCTGGACTCAAGTCTCCCGGGCTAAAGTCGGGCTTGCCCGCTTCGCCTACTGCGCGCAACTTCACACAGACCACGCCGGCTGGCAACCGCCAGTCGCTAATCGATCCACCCACCAACAACTACCTCTCACCCGAGTCCGCCGTGATGGGTCAGGATGCCGCGACAACACTCGCCCAGCAGCGCGCTAAGCTCAAGGCCGCCAACGCCGCGCACCGCATCTCCGCGCCCATCATGCCCTCTACCGGTGACCGCAACACCTGGGGTGCAGGCGGGCTTGGCCAGGTCTCTGAGATGAACCGTGCACCATCGCCCACAACGGCATGTGCCGACGATAAGGGCACGCGCCCGAAGAGCACCGAGTTTTCCGGCCGCCCCCTCGCGCAGCAGGAAGCGACGATGCCCGCACACGCTGCGAGCGAGAGCTGGGCGAGCATGGTCACCACCCCGTTGCCCATGTTCGCCAAGACAGAGCCCAAGGAGCCGGCCAAGGCGGAATGGAAGGCGCCCGGCGCCGCCGCCATCCCTGGTGTCCCGCGCATGGGTGACCCCACGATCCACCGCCGCGGCGTGCGCACCCAACAGCAGGACGGTGTGTACGACGACAACGGGAACTTCGTCGCGC
The DNA here is from genome assembly GCA_029204085.1 of Mycena sp. CBHHK59/15. NCBI lineage: Eukaryota > Fungi > Basidiomycota > Agaricomycetes > Agaricales > Mycenaceae > Mycena > Mycena sp. CBHHK59/15. Next base: position 56,043 of record JARGXW010000282.1, on the reverse strand, counting down.
GTGGAGGTATGGGCATGGGCATCGGCAACAGGACAGGGTGGCAGGGCGCGCAGAGCCCGGCGCTCTCTGCGACGTCCTCGAATCGCTTCGGAAGCGACGATGGGACCAATGGCGGCGGAAGCAACAACGGGAGGGGGAACGGTGCCAACAACAACATGAACGGGTTGGGCATGGGCGGATTTGGGATGGGAATGGGCATGGGGAGCCCTGGGGCGATGGGCGCGATGAATCCCTTCGGCGTGAACATGAACATGCTCGCCATGGGCATCTCGCCCGAAACGCAGCTGCTTGCAGCGCAAATGGCGCAGGCGCAGATGGCCGCAGCGGCGAACGGCGGTGCGTTCGGGATGAACGGCGCCGGATGGCTTGGGATGCAGCAGGGGCAGGGCCCGCACTCTGCCGGCGTCGGGCGCATGATGATGCGTCCTCCCGGCAGTGCGCGCACCCCCAAGAGTGCGGGGAGCATGAGCTCCCGCACTGACAGCGCAGGAGTCGGCGGGACGCCCAAGGGCGAAGAGGACGTCGACCCCGCGCTGTTGACGGACATTCCTGCGTGGCTGAGGAGCTTGAGGCTGCACAAGTACACGCCCAACTTCGAGGGGATGCGCTGGCAGGATATGGTCGTGATGGACGAGGCGGCGCTGGAGGCCAATGGCGTTGCAGCGCTCGGGGCGCGGCGTAAGATGTTGAAGACGTTTGAGATTGTGAGGAAGAAGATGGGGATTGAGGGCGGCCCGCCCGCAAGCTCGCTGACTAGTCCGTTGGGCAGGTCGCCGTGAGCAACGACGCACTCGCTCACTCAAAGACTGGCGCAACGGCAGCCAGTGGCTCTTCAAACTTCCTTTTCTCTCCTTTCCTCGACAGGTTCCATCCAAAATCTGTATGTGTCTCTTCCTAGTCTCCCTCTGAACCCGACCTGTTTATATATTCTCCACCTATGCCTCTCTCCTTTCACTTCCTTTCCTTACCACTCCCTAACTCACACATACGAATCTGTTTTCCTTCCGGTCGGTCCTACCTTGTGTAGTTACCATTGAATAATTTTATCTTACGCCTGCTCTCATTCTCTCTGTAAACCCAGGGTCGGTGACGTGGGTGTTGTCCACGACAATTCGCTGAGTACCAATTCCATTGCGATAAGACATAAAAGGGCTCCAATCTAGCTTGCATCCTTACAGCGTCCTCGCGGTAATCTTCACGGGTACCTCCCCAAGGCCGAAGGCCGTCCCATACATGCTCGCGCCCGCCATGATCCTATCAAAGCATGCCTGTCTCATCTCCCCTCCCCGGTGCATCGTCTCCACCTTCCAGTCCCGCAAGAAGTGGGCCAAGAAGCACACAGCCTCCGTCTGCGCAAACTTGCGGCCGACGCAAGCGCGGGGCCCGAAGCCAAACATGATCACATCGTGGTCCGGGACGTCGCGCCATCGCGCGGGCTTGTATGCTTCGGGGTCGGGGAAGTCATTTGGGTTGTGGCCTTGCCGTCCGTTCGGTGGTGAGAATTCGGTATCGGTATCGAAAGCACCAACGCCAACTCACAAACGGCCATGATGTCGACCATGATGCGGGACCCCTTCTGCACCAGGACATCCTTCTCGACGGGTCGCGAGCTGCGCAGGACGATGTCCTCCGGCACGTCTCGCGGGAGATTGATCGTGGCAGCTACGTATACTCGGTGAGGACTGTGCATATATGTCTGCAAGCAAGGGGAGGACAGCGTACGGACGAGTCTGTGCGCCTCGTGCATGCACGCCAGCACGTATTTGAGATTCACGACGTCTCGTAGAGTCTGTCGCCCACATTAGTTTAGTCCGGTGAAACAAGTAGACTAGAGTAGGGGATGTACGCACCATGTTCTCGGGGGAGGGGACCTCTCGGAGGATCTCCTGGTAGGCTGTTTCTTGTTCGTCCGGATGCAGTCCGAGAAGGACTATAGTCGACAGCAGAGCGCTGCTCGTGGTTTCTGCGCGATCTGCCGTTCAGAAACCAAGCGCCATCGAGCAGTATAACCCTGACCGTTGCCAGCGAACAGCAGCGACATCATGTTGGCGGTCTGCGTTCCATTAAGGGAGAAGATCGCGATGTTGACGGGGCAGACACGCACCACCTCCGGGGGCGCGAGCGCATATTTCGCAGTCCCATCCGTCGCCGAGACTAGTTTGGTCAGGAGATCGTGTATCCCATCCTCGCCGAGCTCCTTGTGCGCCGCGTATTCCGCCTGTCGTCTGGCGGCAATCGCATCTACGAGCGCCATGACGGTCTTCCACGATTCGTTGGTCTCCCGCAACCTGATGACGGCATGAGCATGCAAGCGCCTGGATACGCGCAGACAGACAGACCTCTTGATAGGAAGCGACCAGACCCAGTTCGGGAATATCAGGCGCAAGATGAGGGTGGTGGACGCCACGGACAGGGCACGGTCGAACACGGCGATCTCGTCGTGCTCGGCGCTTTGTGTCCAGCCCACGGGCATCCCGAATCCACACCGGCAGATCATGACGAACGTGAACTAGATAGTAGATACCGTAAGCCTCGAATTGGAGCCGCGCAGCGAGGCTCACTCTGAGGAGCAGGACATGCATGTTATTCACAACGGACTCGTTCGTTCCGAGCAGGGCTTCATTCATGCTCTTGTACACGACCGCGGATTCATCCACCAGCCTTGCAAGCCTGCCAGTGATAGTACGCATAAGCTTGGGTTCCCTGCAAGAACAAAGCACTCACATATCTGAAGTAAAAGTCGGGGCTACGATCCTACGGTGTCTCCTCCAATCTTCGCCATTCGCCGACGCGATACTACTCCCCCACACCCTACCAAAAGATAAAATGAGCAAGAAGTCATAATCAGGTGCCTCCGCATCGAATTCACCTCTCCGTCGTAAAATCCTTCGGCCTCAAAAGCCGCGTCCTGACCTCATTCCCCCACACCTGCTTCGCCACACCCGCCGACGCGGCGAAATACGCGCCGTTGCCTACCAATAAAGGGACTATGGCCGTCAAGTCGTGGGTGTGGTTAAAATGAGCTAGATTGTCGTGGTATATCAGCGCCAAGGGCTCCAAACAAACGAAGAACAGCACGCGGACCTGTTTTGCGCTGGGTCCAGGGCCACATGAAGCCCATATGCCACCAGGTGGCCGGAATCGCATTCCCCGGCAGCGAGTGTGGATCGAGGGGCGGTCTGGCTCCTGCCACGTAGCCGTATGCCTAGAATAACGATCGCACTACTTGGCTTGATGTCGAAATACAGTAAAGGAATGTGCGGACTTTGAGTACTTGGAAGAAACGGAGGGCACGATAGGCGATCAGAGCAGCCGCAGCGTACAAGGGGAACGGCCATGGCCAGGACATGATGCTTGGTTGACGCGGTTTTCACGTTTCGACACGGCAGTCTGTCTTGGGGGAAGCCTTAAAGCCCACAGAGAATCGAGTGTCTCGCCTTCTATTGGCGCTGTGCATATGTGGGTACATGATCACTGATGAGTGAGTGAGTGTACACTGAGTCTCGAGGGTAAGTGATTAACGAGGAGTTCAGTGCTATTGATCCCGGCCATACGTTGTCTCTCTAGACAGACGCTCGAGTTCCTCGTAGGGTCGCCAGGTAGCGGGCACGGTTAAAACGAGCTGTATGCACATCAGCGCCGAGGAACTTCAAAAAACAACAGGGCGCGCACCCACCCGTCTCGCGCCGGACCCACGGCCACCGTGACACGAAGCCCATATGCCGGAATCGCATCGCATTCCCCGGCAGCGAATGCGGGTCTGTGCCCCTTCACGCATCCGTGGGCCTACAATGCCGCGTTCATGTGTCGAGATACAGTACAGGAATTCGCGCACTTTGAGTATTCGGACAAACGGAGAGCACGATAGGCGATCAGAGCAGCCGTAGCGCAGCGCACAATGGCAATGACCAGCACATTGTGTTTATGCGTTTACGCCAGTGACTCGATCCTTTGAGGCGGTCGCGCTTCTCTTCAGGCTCGGTTTTCACGTTCCGGCGGGTGAACCTGGATAGACACCACAGGCTGGATGTCTGAGTCTCGAGGGACGCCCTAAAGCCCGCAGAGAATCGAGCGTCTCGCCTTCTGGTGCATGAGTGAGGTGGGCGTCGCGTGAGTCTTGGTATTGATCCCGGTCTTTTCTGATAGCGCGATAGGTGGATAGAGTAGCGCAGCGCACACAATGGCAATGACCAGAACATAGCGTTTAATATGCCAGTGGCAGTCGCGCTTTCTTGAACCTGGATAGACAGACACCGCGGGCTCCGGGCTGTCTTGGAGGACGCGAGCCCACAGCCTGGGAGAGTCGCCTTCTAACGTGTGGGTGCTGAGTGAGTGAGTCTCGAGGTGGACGGCGAGTGCTATTGACCCCGGTCCTTCAAGTTTGATAGCGCGATAGGCGGCAGCGTACAATGGCCAGAACATTGGTATTGTGCGTGTGACTCGATCCTTGGAAGTTCGAAGCGGTTTTCACGTTTCGCTGCAGGCTGTCACTGTCGTGGAGGAAGCCTTAAATTTTAAATCCACAGAGAATCGAGCGTTTCGCCTTCTATCGTGTGGGCGCATGATCGTGGCGAGTGAGTGTATACTTGAGTCTCAAGGTGAGTGCACCCGGCCCTCCCAATTCGGATGTACAGGGAAAGTTTGAAACCCAAATCTGAAACCGAAACCGAAACCGAAAACGAAACCGTGCTGCATGAACCATACGTCTTGATACTATACAAATGGCAAGGTATATAAGATACTCAGGACATACTACGTAGTACGTGCGACCCAAACCCCAATGCGAATAAATAGACGAAGTAAGTTAAGTATGAATGGATGGATAACGCAAGCGCGTCAATAAACAACACGACGCTAGTACGCCGGCAGCGCCCCCTGGTCCGCGTACTCCGAGTCGCGGTTCTGGTCGACGCGCTCGTACCCGCGCCGTATCTCGCGCGCGGCGCGCGACTCGGTCTCCTTCGCGCGCGCCGCGGGCGTCATCGGCGTGGGCGCGGGCGCAGGCGACACGGGCTCTGGGGTCATGCGCGGCGCGGGCGACGCGGGCTCGGGGGACACGGACTCGGCGCGCAGTGGCGATGTAACTGTGGGATTGCGCCCGGCGCGCGATGGCGGCGGGGACAGGAACGGATTGGTCCCAGGCGCGGGCTCGGCGCCATCGAGGTCGAGGAACGAGCCGTTCGAGGAGCCGATGGAGCTGCGGCGCGAGGACGGGGGAGGAAGGACGCGGATGCGGACCCGGACCCGGACGCGGAGGGCGAGCGCGAGAGCGAGTGGCCCCACGGCAAGTCGGCGGTGTGCGGCGTCGGCGTCTGCGCGCCCCACGGCGAGTCGGTGGTGCGCGGCGTCGGCGTCTGCGCGCCCCACGGCGAGGCGGCGGCGGCGGAGGCGGCGGTCGGGGCGGGAGGAGCACGGCGGTGCTCCCCGGCTCGTAGCTCGCGTGCGAATAGGGGGAGTTCGACGCACGGGACGGCGGCGGCTCGAGGGTGGCGGCGGCGGCGGAGTTGCGCACCGACGGCGGCGCGTCCGCAGCGTCGGCGATGATCGCAGGCGTGAACGGCGCGCGCGGGTCGGCGAACTCCCACGCACCGTCTGCGCGGCGCGTGGCGATGCGCATGTTCGTTCCAGGGGTGTGCACTGCGATGGAGGTGACATGAGTACTTAGGGGGACAGGCAGATAGCACATAGGCACCTACCAAAGCGCGGCGTGCCCTTGCCCTCTGCGGGGGTGATCATCAGCGCGGCGGGGTGCGTGCGCGAGACCGTCTCGCCCGCGTGGACCTCGCGCCCCTTGCGCGTCTGCGCGGCGCTGGTTTTTTTCTTGTTCTGGCGGCGGAAGTGAAGTGCGAGGAGCATGAGGGATACGAGGAAGAGGACGGCGATGGCGGCAATGGCGACTGGTATGGCGTGTGAGGGTGCGTTTGACGGCGCCGAGGAGGAGGAAGGACTTGGAGAGGCGGAACTCGGAGTGGCGGGCATGACCGCTCAAGTATGCACGTTAAGTAAGTCCGAGTGGAGCAGTGCAGGTCAAACGAGGGACCAGTTCAAGACTAGTTCCACCTTAATGAATGGGTGAAGCGAGGCAGTGGCGGACCCGTGTCAGGGTTATGTGCGTTTCAGAGCAAGGAATGAAGACCAAGGAACGAATGGAAAATAGAAAGCAAAGGGAGAGAAGGAAAGAAACCGAAAGGACCGTGAAGGAAGGGACCAAGAAGGGACCAAAGGGCGCCAGGGCGCTGTAAACAAAACAACCCAAATTCGACCAAGTGGGATGGGCACAATTGATTGGATGATGGATCTGCCACTTATGTTGGACAACTTGTGGGCGTGGCAGTTCGTTTCCGCCCACACCGGCGCCTGCCTCAACACCGTCGCACTTGACGTTGACGCGTTCTTGCTGATGCGTATCCATTGGTTGGACCATCGTTGGCCTTGGGGCTGGCGTCAGTGGCGACCCAAAGTGTAAGCGAGGTAAGCGTAGTATAAGCGTATCCATATGCAGTATTGATCCACATGTGGGGGTTCAAATCTTCCTTTACGAAGCGCAACGCGTGTGGGACACGAGCGTGGCGTCCTCGCGGAAACTGACTAGTCGGCGCATCGAGTTGCATGGGACGTCATGTCAAACTTGTTACAGAAAACTGTTGCGCCGTTCGGAGACGGAGACAGAGATGATGCACGTGGCCTGATCTGACAGTGATCACAACGGATCAGTCTGATCTGCATGATGTGTCATACTCTCCGAACGCCTGGCCGCCTTGGGCCCTGGGGCCAACCGGACCTACCTCGGGCGGGCTTCATAATCATGATACCTCCTAGTCTTGAGCGGGGAAATTGGATCCGAGAATGATGAGTGGTCTCGAGTCTCGACTGTACTCAGAGCGACAAATTGCAATCGCAAGGGGATGCAAACTGGAAGGGGATACGGGGAGAAAAGATATTGGAAACGTTCAAGTTGTTTGCATCCAAGGCCATTGCAAATGAGGTCTTCTCCGGAACGTCACCGGTCATCAACCTTTCATTACTTTTAATTTGATTTTACTGGCACCGCACTTGACGCTTCACGCTACAATTAATATTCGACCCTCAGAAAAGATGAAATGACTATCCAGCGTGCCAGGATCCTTCCACAGTCATTCAAGAACTTCCATTTCAAGTTCAAGTTCTTCAGGTTGCCGTATAACTCTCGCGTATTCAGCTGCAAACTCATCCTTCATTCGACTCCACCACAGCACATCCATGTCCTGTCCGCCAACGACCACACCAAAGCAAACTCGAAACACCAAAAAATAATCGATTGTCGGCGGAAAGGGGGGGGGGAACGAAGGGGAGGGCCCAGGGGCAGCCTCAGAGTGGGAGTGGAGCGCCGCAGACTCCGAGCCACCTTGCGGCACACTTCCGTTACGAGCCCGCGTCTTTACAGGGGCCGTCCTCAGCGCGCGGACAATGGATGGCGGTGCACAGCTTGGCAGCATCCATAAATGCCCAGATGCCGGACTCGAACACAAGGTATTCGACGTCTCGTATGCGTCCACGCGGCGCCGTGCCTGAGCCGGGCTGAGGGTGCGGGGAGGTGGGACGGATATGTGGACACAGCCCGGGTACGCCTGCACATGAACATACAAGCAACTGCCAGTGAACTCGAAATTTATTGGATGCCAAGCTTGGGACACTCAAGTACCGCAGCGTCTTCTGTCGACATTTTGAGTTTGAGGTCGTCAAGACCTTATACAGTACCTATAACTTGAGCGCATAATTATCGATAGTAGATACCGGCCGGAGTGAGTTCTTTCTGGGGTTTCGTGCTGTCAAATTAGCTCTGAAGTGTTCGACGCAGAATCGCTACGTGCGTGCGCCGCCAAACACGTGAGATCCTCCGAGGACGGGGTGAACGAATCCGAGCGCGCTGGGATAAAGAGATCATGTAGATATCATAGCGCGTCAAAAGTATCGACTCTCGAGCACTGCGACGTCGTGGCACGATATCGCCCACCTCTTGGACCGTGGATATAAAGGTCCGGACTTCTGCGGCCGTAGCATGGACTGCCGCGTTTCGTGTCGCGACCGTGACAGCGGCTGATCACGTGTGTGTTACGTCACGCGCCCCTACCGCACTTTTTGACGGACGCCGTCCCTCCTCTTCCATCGCACCGTTGAATATTAATCACACTCGCAGTCTTGTGTGCTGCGTCGATGCAGCCAGCCGTCCTGCCAGTGACTCCCGAGCTCTTGAGTTTTGGGCTCATAGCCAGACCGCATCCGTTTTTACCTCTGTCAAGTATAAAGCGCTCTCGTCCCATGCTGAGGATTGGCTCCGAAAGGCTTGAGGTAGAAAGTGGCGCGGTATTTGGATCCAAAGCCACCGACAGCCTCGGACAAGATGCACAGAGCCTGCCAACCAATCCTTTCAAATATCTTGGACTAGACTGCCGTTGATCGGGCTATCATTAATGTTCCATTGTACTGTATTACTTACGCCATCCGCGATGCCGCTATCAGGGGCCGACTCCCACGCGTCTTGACAGATTCTCTCACTCGTAACTTACCTCATTCTGAAGACCTCCACCATCAGTCTTTCCGATGCCCAGAGTTCCTCAGGACTCCGTAAACCGAATTGTCCAGTACATTGAAGTCGCTGCAAATGCTCTCCGGAACGCCTCGGACTCGAGGGACGTGACGATCGCTGCAGTGGCTCTTTCGATACTGCCCATAGTGCAAGTACGTGCACATTCAGGTGGGAACCTATCCGTAGCAGCTCAATGAATCCCGTAGAACACCAAAGCCAACAAAGAACAGTGTACACGTATACTGGAGGAAATCCATCGGTTACTGTGTGCACTCCTTGCACTTTCTTTTCACCCAGAATTAGATATATCTCCGCAAATGCTGGGTAATATCAGCAGAATTGCTCAGTCTGTTCATTCTAGCGTTGCCAACTGCTGCATCTTATACCCTGCAGGACTCTCCAAAAATTCCATGGGTGCCTTCGGTCTCAACAAGAACTCAGTACATTTAGGCGTTTCTTTAGGCAAAGTGAGATCACAGGACAACTTGAAAGCTGCGAAGCAGAGCTCCATCATTCCCTGAATGTCTTCATGGTAAGGGCTGAGTGCATGCACTATCGAGGATTAACTGACATGAGTCTGGTCAGACACTAACAGGTGCTGGTCTTGTGGCTGAAATGTTAGAATTTGATACAGAGATTGAACGGCGTCATCAAGAAGTGCTTGAGCTACTTTCAGCCCAAAGCGATGGACAATCGTCCAAGATAACTTTGTCGGTAAAGAAATTCAACCTGCCTTTTTTCATCAGAGACTTAGGGGTTGATCTAGACTCGAGCAGTATTCTTCAGCTCAGCAACAGGCAAATTTGCCTATCACTGATTTTGTTGAATCATACTGACTTCATCTTCTGTAGCTCCAGTACCCTCTCCTTACTTCCCGCATCCCCAAAAATATTCCACGGACGGGAAGGTGAAGTAGAAGAGGTTGTCTCTGCTCTGCTTTGCCCTGCCGCCCGTGTGGCAGTTCTAGGCCCTGGTGGCATCGGGAAGACGACACTTGCTATTGCCTGTCTGCATCACCTGAGTGTAGTGCAAAGATATAGCCACCGGCATTTTGTGTCTTGTGAAGCGGCCAACAATGCAGCTGATTTGATCGCCACGATCGGGTTGCACCTTGGTATTGAGCCATCAGCAAAGCCCTCGCAGGGGATTGTGATTCACTTCCACAAGTGCGGCCCAGCTGTCTTGGTGCTTGATAATCTTGAGACATCATGGGAGCCAGTGGGAACCCGTGCTGGGGTCGAGGATTTCTTGTCTGTTTTGACAGATGTGCCTCATTTAACATTATTGGTGAGCAGTTCATTTCATTCTCCATGAACTCGGGGAATTGAAGGTGTCCCAAGATCACAATGCGTGGTGCGGAAAGACCAGCAAAGGTCAAATGGAGCCGGCCCTTCCTCCCTCCACTCCGGCCCCTCCCCGCATCGGCCACACGCCAAACATTTGTTGACATTGCCGACGAACCCGAAATCGGGGAAGAATCTGTGTTGTCCGAACTCCTTGACTTGACGGGACATCTACCGCTGGCAGTGAGTCTAATGGCCAGTGTAGCTTCGTTTGAGGGTTATGCGGGCACACTATCACGGTGGAAAACTGAACACACAACACTCCTCTCGGAAGGCACCGATAAGCATGCCAATCTTGAGCAGTCAATCATCATGTCCCTCACAAGCCCACGCATCACATCCTCTGCCGATGCTAAGCAACTCCTCAGCCTCCTCTCCCTGCTACCCGATGGAATCTCTGACATGTACCTGCTCGCGTCGAACATTCCTGTACCCGATGTCCTGCGTTGCAAGTCTACGCTCATCCGTACCTCCCTAGCTTATATTGACCATGACAGGCAGCTTAAAGTACTGAGTCCCATCCGCGAATACGTGCACCGTGTGCACCCACCTGTGCCGGCGCTCGTCAAGCCACTCCGGACTCATTTTCAGGCCTTGCTGGTGGTGTGGTCCGCACAAACTTACTCGTCATCGGGCGACCTTGTCTTCCAGCTTACATCCAATCTCGGGAACATCCACAGCCTCATCTTGAACGGGCTGACTAGAGAGGGGCGGGTGTCGCTAGACGTTGCAGACAGCGTGCTGACGCTCAATTCCTTTTCGGGAAAAATGCTCAAGGGAAGCAGTGCACTCATGGACTATTTACCGGATGCCATCGAGTCTATTGGTGACACAAAACTGCGGTGGGGGTATACAAATGCCTGTCTTCTCGGCTGGGTCCTCCCATTTGGGCCGCAGATGCAGAAAAACTGATCACTCAAGGTACTCAACACTTTGATAGTTTACCGGTGGGGATGAAATTGTTGAGCAAGGTATTTGGCTAATAATCACGCCATTTCTGGCCTCCCTACTAATATGTTTTCTCCTCCATTGAGCTGCTTTTTACAACGCAGTTTCGATGTATTATGATAGAGCGGGCAACTCGAAAAAGGCGCTGGAATTCAATGGACTTGCTATGGCCTCGGCAACAGCAACACACAATGTCATCCAGCAGCTACGCACTATGCGTGACCGGGCCTTGCAAGAGTTCAAGCTTGGAAACCTGCAGCAGAGCATCTCGTGCTCGCGGGAAGGGCAGCGCATCGCACGTTGCGCGGGCCTGTTGTATGATGAGTGCTACTGCCTGGTGTCCGAAGCGGGCGTGTGGAGCGACCTAGGCCGCCTGGCGCACTCACTTGCGCTGTGCAACCAGGCGCGCGAGCTCCTTGCAGCCTGCACTGCGGTGGGCTCCGAGCTGGAAGTCGGCGTGCTTGACGCACAGGCGGACGCGCATTTTCAGAAGAGCGAGTATGCTGAGGCCCGTGCACTGAATGCGGCTGTGGTGCGCATGACAGCGCCGACGCGCTCGCCGTACTATCACACCAACGCCCTGACCAACCTGGCGCAGTTGGACGTTGCTACCGGTTGCGCCGACGAGGAAGACTCCATACGGCACCTATCCGCTTCAACGGAAATCAACGCGCGCCTCGGCTGGGTGCACGGACAGCTGTTCTCGGACTCGATAGCCGCCCTGTTGGCGCTGCACCGCGGAGAAACGGCGCAGGCACGTGCGTTATACATGCGCTGTCTGGCGCGGAGACACGTAGCCGGGATCCAGATCCTTGCTCGGTGCCTGGAGAGCCTCGCGGACCTGCGCAACGGGATGCACAGCCTGGACGAGACGTTCAGGTGGGCGGGCACGTTCCTGGCGCTGGCGCAGACGACCAAGGCGGTTGGGCACACACACCAAGCGCTCCTCCGTCTCGGTGACATCTTCGTTGCGCAGGGCGCGGACGAGACCGCGCTCAACGTGTTCCGCGCGGTGCTCGACGGCGCGACGGCCATGGATGTGCACCGTCGCCGGGCGGATGCTATGATGCGCATTGGGGATATCGTGGCGCGGCGGGGAGATGTGGGCGAGGCGCGGCGCATGTGGGCAGATGCACGTCCGCTCTTCGTGCGCTCATCGCAGAACCGGATGTCCTCGCTATAGATGCGCGTCTAGCTGAACTCCCGTTGGTGATGCAGGAGCCTGAGCCGTCGCAGCCTGTAGATGGGCCGGAGAAATTATAATAATGTCGTAGTAGCTGCAGTGACAGGTTTTCAAGTACCCACATCTCTCCCAAATATCTATCCAATTTCTTAGTCCGACGGGCAAGGCTAGCCTTTGGCGTCGACATTTGGTCGACATGAATAAGCCCAAAGTCATCCAGCGGGAACATAGAATCGTTTGCAATGCGGAAAACACCAGAAAGTATAGACGTGAGCCTCCGAGGGCGGAGTTTTCGAATCGGCCGGGCGTGCACGGGGGACGCGCCGCACCCGCCTCACGCTCAGATGTCCCCGCAGGAGTCAGCCACCCAGAAATGCGCGCAGCCATCCATCCACACCACTTCTTGTCCATCACTCCTTCAGGCAGCCGCTCGTGTCCGCCGAGCCGCCTTCACGCGTTTCGCTTCGGGCGAAGACGTGAGACAGGGAGACGGGAACGGACGAGGCGCGCGTGTGTGGGTGTGGGTGTTGATGGATAGACAGGGATACTCTCCCCGTCCGGACACAACACGAGGATGCGGCGCTGTCTCCTGCGCGCCGCGTTGGCTGGAGGAGCCGTCCCAGGTCTACGGGCGTCCGGGGCTGGTAGGAGGGCATCTGGCGCGTGTAGGAGGGTATCCCGCGTGTGTAGGTGTATCCGGCGAGTGTCACGACACGACACGATCCCAATGACAATCTCCACCTCCACACATCATCTAATCTGCGACAGCGTCCAACAGGTGCGCCGGACAGATCAGTGCAAGCAGCGCGGCCGTCAATACAAGACACGCACGCCTCGTCCCGGGGAGTGACGTGCACGCATCGGTTCTCGATGACGAGGTCAGCGCTCGACGAACATGCCATCGCACCTGTATTTTTCCTCTCCCACAGAGACACATGCGCAGACGTCGGCGTGGGCGATATCGCGCCAACCGCATGGAGGATAACGAGGTGGCCCGCAAACACCGCGCGGAGGAGCGCCCTCCTTGACGACGCCGCGCGTTGGCCAGGACGATGGGGACCAGCCGGAGTCAGCCGCGCGCGCCTCTCCCCGTCCCGCGTCTCGTCTCGTTTCGTTCCCCATCGCATCTCTCATCCCAAGTCATCTCGTACGGCGCTGTGGTCTCCGTGCTGGATGGGACGAGGGAGCGCAGGACCGGCTGCACGGAGTACATGACCGGCCGACGGGGTGGTGAGGCAGGCGGGAGGCAGAGGGTCCGACACCGGTGGGCAGATGGACCCCGGGACTGATGGGGTAGGGGGCGAGGGTGGGGGCAGGCAGGAGCGGAGAGGCGTTGATGGAAGGAAGGCGCGCGGGCGTGCTCTGGAGGGAGCGGCACAGGGAGGTGTATGCATTGTGAGTGCGCGAGGGGCATGGCGATTAGAGGACGCGCGATACCAGGACGCGCCCTGGACGACGTCGCGCGTGGACCCACGCGCCCGTCAGAGTCCGCCGCACGCGCGTCGCTCGTCTCCTTTCCCGTCTCTCTTCCCGCCCCGCGCCGTATTCTGTGTGCTGGATCGGATGGCTGTCTGCAGGACGATGGCGCGCCATAGAGCGCAGGACCGGCGGACGTGCGTGTGCGCGGGCGGGGATGAGGGTGATGCGGATGATGCGAGTGACATCGCTATTGAAGATTAAATAGCAGTAGATGTCGTTTATACTAAAAAAAAAGAAATTCCGTCTCTAATTGAACAAGTCAGACAGAAGGAAGGAAGAAAAAAATGAAGTAACGTACCATACAAAGAAGAGCGCACCAGTAAGGGCCAAAATATCACGGTGCTCGAAGACCATCGTCGGTGGCTCCGGAAGCGAGTCGCCCTGCAGTCTGTTTATATCCCGGATTTCATCATTCATGAGGACAATCCTCTTCCGCGCCGGGGGACCCTGGCGGCCCAGCTGGGCGGCGACTCAAGCGACTGCGGAATCCCCGCGCGCCGTCTTTCCTTCTCGATGTCCCGACACAACCCATCTTCAAGCGGAAGTTGAACGCGCGCACCGGCTCCTCCTCCACGATGGCGGCGAGCATCGTATACCGATCCGGGTCCGCGTCGCGCGGGTCGGGCGACTCGCTGAGGCGCCACGTATAGCTGTACCATTGACATATGTACGTCGCTAAATCGTGCTTCATCTCGACCTCGTCCTGCATGCAGATGGCGTCGTACACGCGATACAGCGCACGCGTGCGCGTGTCCCGCGGCTTGGAGAGCAGGTGGTGCCAGAGGAGGAGGATTTTGGGTGGCGTTTGTAGAACGCTCTGCGTCTCACGTCGAAATCGGTCACGGCGAGCGGTAGAGGAGGGGCGTTGGGGAGGTGTCATGGCATGGGGAAGAGCAATTTAAGTAGTGGACCATGGATGTGTGGACGGAACGCGCCTGATGGACTATAAGAGCGGAACGTTGAAAGGCGGAGGAAAATGGGAGCAGACCCAGTAGTTGAGCCGGAAGAGCTGCTCGATAACCTGCGCGAGAAACGAACGCGTTAGCTGCGCGCGTGCTGGAGTAGAGGCGGGAGGTGGAGGTGGGCCCACGTGTGCGGTGGGCTGGGGTAGGTGGCGGGTGGACACGGATGACAAGGCAGAGTTGGGCGACATCACTGGAGCCCTTGCGTCGCAGACGACCGTGCCCGTGATTGAGGCGTTGCAGAGCGGTCGAGACAGCCGCCACGACCATACAGCGGCGTCGGGCAGGGCGTCAGTGGGCGCTGTTAGCTGATTCGATCCCTATGACGTCAGCAGCTCAGCACACGCGCTCACGTCGCTGCCGCCCTCAAGCTCGCCCACCTTGGCCTCAAGACCGCCATCGCCAACCTCCCCGCGGGCGCCGACGCCCTGCACGCCCTCGGCCACCGAGCTCGGCGAGATCGTCGGCGAGGCAACGGACGTAACGGTCTGAACGGACCTCACCGCCGTGCAGCGCCTGCGCGACACCGTCTACGAGCACTGGAGCGCTGCCGGCATGTTCCTCAACAATGCCGGCATAAGCGGCCCCCCCGCGCAGGACCTCCTGGGACGACCTCACCAGCTGGCACGCTATCTTCGCCGTCAACCTCTTCGGCGCGCTCAACGTGCAGCAGACGTTCGTCCCGTCGATGCTGCACCAGGAGAATCAGGCCGCGATTATCAACACTGGATCGAAGCAGGACATTACGAACCCCCCGTGCGTCGCTAAGCCCGCGAAGCGCCCGGCGCGCACAGCTGATCTGCAGATAGCGGGAACGCTGCATATAATGCAAGCAAGGCCGCCATCAAGAGCATGACCTCGGGCCTTGCGCACGAGTTGCGAGCGTCCAGCGAATATCACGGCCCATCTCTTTATGTGAGCCCTGTTCTTTTCTCGTCGCTTGTCTCCACCGGCTGGCGCTGCCCGGCTTCCTTCACTGCACGCCCCTCGCCTCCACCCTGCCACCTAGCTTCACCGTCCATCCTGCGCCCTCTCCTGCCCGTGCCCCCCGTCCAAGCGCGTGCGCGTCCGCCCCATCTCTCCATCCTCCCCTTCATCTCGCGCCCTCGCTCTCTGTTTTCTCGTTCGGGCCGTCCCACACATGCCCCTTCCTGCCCGCCTTCCCTCCCCTCCCTCCCCTTCCTCCCCTTCCTTCCTCGCCGAGCCGTGCCTCATTCATCCCTTCCCGGGCACCCACCGACTCCCGAGCTCCTCCCCCTCTTTCGCTCGCGCTCCTCCTCCTCCTCTCCTCCTCTCCCTACATCACGCGCCCTTCGATCCTTTCCGTCGCATCCCCATCTGATCTTCTCCCCCCCCCCTTTCCACTTGTATCCGTTGTCTGCTCCTGCTTTCCTTCTGCCCTCTCCGGTCGTGCATCTATCCACCTTCCGCCCGCCCATGTATCTATCCGTGCACCCGTCTCCTTCCCTCCTTCTCCCCTGGTGCGCATCCGTCCGTGCATCGCTCCGTCCCTTCGCACCCCATCCACCCAGCCCCAGCGCGCGCCGCGGTGACCTTCAATCCCATCGCGCGCCTTCACGCATGATTCTCCTTCCCTGTCCGCTCCCCCTTCCGTCTTGTCCCCTCTCCATACATCCACCCATCACCGCGTCCCGTCCGTCCCGTCATCCATCGACTGCCCCATCGCCGCACCCGCCCTTCATCACCCCGTCCATCTATCCCTCCATCCTGGCGTGGGTGGGATACAGGCCATGCATGCGCAGTGGCGAGCTACCTGCCTGCGCCGAGTGGCGGGCTGCATGCATGCGCAGAGTGTGGCGGGGCAGAAGGAGATGGGCGATACAGAAGCGCGGCTGATGCGCGATGCGTTGCGAGTCCTGGCCCACCTCATACCTCGTGAGCGGTCGACTGCTTTTCAGCCTCGTGAGCGGCTGACCGCTCTATGGCTGGCCGCGGTCTCGGATGCACGGCTGGTACGCGGCGGCACCATGCACATGGAGTCGCGTCGGCGAGGTGTCGATCGCTCCTGTCGCCCCGCCATCAGGCAGTGCCGCCGCTGTGGTCCGTGTATCGCGCCGTGGCCGTGGTGGGGACGCGGAGAGCTGTGGGGCGCGGGACGGGTCGAGTGGCTGACGCGGTTGCCGAGTGTCGTGTGGGGCGTAGTGTCGTCCGCGCAGCGCGCTGGCTGATGGGCGCGATGCGTGGTCTGGGTGCCTGGACACGAGAGACGAGGCGCACCGGAGCGCGTGTCTCTGTGTGCGTCCGGGGCATCGCGCGGGCCAAGGGGCGCGTGTCGACCCGTGGACAGGGGGAATGGGGAGCGAGACTGCAGAGAGTGCGGTCTCTGTTGAACGAGCGGCTGACTGGGTCTCTAACGGAATGAGAGGACGATGGGTACACGCGCACGCCGTCGACAGAGCGGAACTGTCCTAGTCTTACCTGTGTGCGTCGCCGGGCGAACGGTCTGTACGGAACGGCTGGAGCCTTGGTGTCGTGCCGTGCAATGTCAGGGACAGACGAGCCGAGTTTGGACGGATGTGGTGGCACGTCGTCCTTGATCTCGCAGGGGGTGTGGGGCGTCGTGTCGCTGTCGTGGATGGGCCATGGTATCGTGAACAGCAGTCGTGTCGTATGCTGTGGCGACGTGCGTGTTGATCGATGGAACGCGCGGCGTTGTTCCCTCTGTTCCCAGATATCTCGGCATGGGCGACGGCAATTGGTCTGCGAAAAGGATCATTCCGCGGTTCTTGAAAATCACTACGTAATGGAGCTCAGATCTATCGGCATGAGAGTGATGATTCTACTGTTCGCGGTAGCATTAACGTATCTTCCCTCCTCCGGCTAAGCCTGAGATGGAGTTCCTCGCCGCATTTCAAAACCTCCGGGCGGGCGGACTTCATACCATCGCCACTCTTTTTCTGCATAACTTGGACAACCATGTCTCAGCTTCAATCCTCACTTCTGCTTGCGTGCTTGGCTTTGATACCAAATAATGCTCTCCGCTACACGATTCTGGGGATGGGCGCCGCCATAACCGTGGTCTACATCATGCATATGAAGCGCCCGTCTACGTTACTACGCCAGCTCGAAGACACGATCCAAGAAACAGAGGGGCTGATCCGCAGCGCCAAATCTCAGTGCGCGCGGGACCAATGTGATCTAGGCGTTGAAGATGCTCGGTTGTTGCAGTGAGCAAACAAATGTTCAGGAAACTGACCGTCGGTGACCACAGTCGACAGGATCAAAGTAGGGATGTTGGAGATTGAGAGGTGCATATTGGAATCAGAGCACATTACCTGGAAGGAGTATCGGCCATTGTCCCAACGCATCTTTGAATGCAAGGAGGGTTCAGGAAGATACGCATCGCTGTTCAGGTAAGTACATTTCCTTCTGGTTGATCTATTGTCTGAAGTTTTTTTTAGCTCACTGTCGTGGCCGAACGTCAGCGAAAATATACGGAGGAGATCCACGAGATCCAGACCATTCTCACCACTATTCGTGGGCCGAGTATGTTCATGATAAAAACTCGAAAACGATATTTGACCACTCACCGCGCACCTACAGGCCACGGCGCTCGGAACCATCGGTTCATCAGTCATCTTTTGACTGAACCAGCCTAGAGGTCGGTGGTCCATACATACACCAGAGGCCTACACCTGCCTTCATTTCCAAGCTGTTTCGATGCTCTCCTAGTTTTTGTGCTTTTCGTTGTATCACCCTGCAATTTTTCCACTCTTAGATATCGTGGTATCTCCTGTTGTTTTCAGTCGTCATGTTGATTACATATGGCCTATTCGTCAACTTCCCAACAATATTGTAAAACCAGACTCGAGATTTGACGCGGCAAATTAGAAACATACGTGAGGCAAGGGCACATGGAATGGGTGGAGTAAGCGCCGTCCAGAATTACGGCTTATCGAATCCCGAGATACATGTATACTCTGGGTGATCGCATCGGGAGCTACACGAGTAAAATCTGAGAGTTGATAGTATCGGGTTCTAAGGACTAAAGAAGTGGGTCGCGCGGTCCGCTACTTGCTAAGAGACCTTGGTGCAATACAGTGTTATGTCAGTTAGACCTTGAATTGAAAGGACGGGGACGAACCTCGATGACTTTTTTAGACCCATGAATGATTCGATCTTACAAGCCCGCCCAGTGCCACACGTGCCGACATGCAAAAAAAAGGCCGTTGAGCCGACAACGACAATTCAATCAGCATACGAAACAAGGATTTTGCCAGAGTTCAAGTCATCATGGTAGAGAACGAAGGCATTCTCTGGAGGGTCGAGGAGTTCGGAAGGAAGGGCGCCGTCTGATAGCAATTGAAACCACTCGAATGCGTATTCGCGTGACAGATCTTCAAACCCTCCATTTAGGTTTGCCAAAAATTGTTGTTCTCCGGTTCATTCGTCGACATGGTTTGTCAATAAATCCAGGTCGGCGTTGACGTGGGCGAGTAGGAAGTATTTCGACGACGTGAACGGACCACGATCGTCGCACAGGCCAGATGGATAGATGCAGGAAAATCCCAACGGCCTGACAGTCCCTTCTTCGTTGACAAGACAGCCAACAGCAGGAAAGCTGAGCTCCACAAGCTGGGCCTGGAAGTTGGCTAAGTGTGTGATCACTATATTCCTTTGGTCGTCCGACGGTCACGGTGGTGTATGGTACGCACCTCTGCAAAATCATGTGGATGGCAGGAATTTTCGAGCACGAGGACGAAATTCAATTCGGCGTAAGTCCTGAGATGATGATGCTTTTGCTGTTCAATCCGAAGAATATCAAATTGAGGAAAGGGTGAAAAGGAATAGCCAGAGCATTGGTTGGGGAGGGAGCGCAACGGCAAACTTGCTTAGGTCCGGATCTTTTCGGATCACCAGGACAATAGGGCCAAACCGGGCTAGGATAAAGTACCGATTGGGTGCCGAGCCGCCGCAGATTGCCGCTTTTAGTACCGCTTATTGTCACACTACCGCAGACGCAGGCCACCATAGACTACTCAGACTCTCCTGCTCTCCACTGCCTTAAATTCAACTGCAGGCTTTGAATCTATACTGTGGTCACTTTTTTCTTCTTCTTTTTTCTTATTCTCTAACTTAAAAGTAAGGCTGATTTTCCTTGCTATCCTCGGATAATTCTAATGGGAAACCCGGGTTTTCCAGAGAAACCCCACCAATTTGAGAAATCTTTGGGAAGTTCTAAACCTCTAATGAAAAGCCCTGTCGGCAACCGGCGGGGTAGCCAGGCAGACTTTAAAATTATCATATCAGCCGTGATGGATTCGGATCTGGGACTGATCAGTAAGTAGGATGGATAGCTGACCCTCCTCTGACTTTGCTCACATTGGTGTTCACTTCTCACCCACTTTTGCTCGTGCTTTGGGGCTACAAAATTCACCTTGGTGCCATGGACTCATCCTCACATACTTGTCCCACTATTTTTGTGTTTTGTCCTCGCACTACGGTCTTGGATCTAACCCCTCTGTGCTACATCTCTGAAACACTGCTGTGGGCATTTTGCACTGCATTAAGTGGTGGATCATATTCTCGCTTACTTGCTATGATGTTGGCTTAATTCACAGCTAGGGAACAACCTCATTTTCAAATAACTTTCTCGAATGCTGTGCTAGCATGGTGGCACAGAAAAATCTACCCTGAGCATCCAGTTTTTTTTTTCAATGGTTCCTACTGTATCACGAACTCACCAGTTCGCCCCACAAGCATTCAAATTCCAGACTGCTACCATTCATTCTGTATTCGCCTCAAACTCTATAGACAATACTGCACATGCCACCGCCCCACCTCCTCCAACACAAACCCTTCCTGCCTGTGATGTATTTCACAATGTCGAAGCCACCATTTGGCTGCTGCTTGCAGCAGTGCAGACCAGAGAGCAGGTTAATGATCTAGTACAACACCTGAACAACCTTCAGTAAGATTCTTGAGAAAATGACCCACAGCTAACATCTTTACCAAGCCAGTGAGCAGGATGTGGAAGAAGCCAATAGAGAATAGATCCATGATCCACCGGCACTATCACACAAATGGCACCCTCGCACTGCCCGCTTGACAAATGCGCGTGAGGGATGTTACTGAGAAGGTGGTGCAACTGCAACCGATCCACTTCAAGAACAGCTAGGGCAACCAATGAGGAGAACACTGAACCAAGGCCCCTCCTGCGAAAAAAATCCCAGGTAGGTCGAACATACAAGTGTGCACTCTGCCGAAAGGAAGGCCACAACCGTTCCAACTGTCCATTGCAGTCTTAGGAAGCCATACTTGTATTTTCTCATGCTTTATTGGGTATTTTGCATTGGAATCAGACCGAGATGCAGTTGATATGAGTTGAAAACAGTAAATTGACATATGTTCAGTTATTATTACACTGGGATGACTTTTAAACTTTGATTATCACTAATTCTATGTCAATCTATGTCGCTGCAAGCTCAGATTTTGTTAGCTATACATATTTCGAGCAGCAATTGAACTTATTTCCCTTCCAGACTTTACCATGTGATCGATGTCAGTGCATCAAATATTTCAAGTGTCGCTGGTCCAACACAGCACCGGCAATATTAATGGAAGGGTTTCTCTGAGAAACCCAGGCTTCCCATTAGAACACCTTACTTTTGGGGGGTTCTCTAAGAAACCCGGGTTTCCCATTAGAATTATCCGCTATCCTCTTGCTATCCTCATTCGAATTCAAATCACACTGCACCCCGGGCCAACCCAAGGGCCAACCTTACTCACAGGGATGCTTCTGCAATGCTTTGCTCTTTTTGGGGCAGTGCACTAGCCCAGGGAATGCCCAGAGATATTCAAACTAGTTGATATAAATTTTCATGTTGCTAATCCAAGTGGGATTCGTGTTAAGCCAAGGTGGGATTGGCGCTAAGCCAGGGCTACATACCTTGGGATTACTGATGTGGCTATGTTATTACCGCTCAGTGGCTATGCTATTGCCGCTGAGCGTGACCAACTACTGCTGGCTGTCACGGTGCAGTACCGCTGAGTGCTGCTTGAGTGCCGCTGAAGTACCGCCCGAGTCCCGCTGTAGTAGCACTGATCTACCTCAAGTACCGCTGATTTTATCATATTGCAGCATGTTTTTGGACAATTGTGAAAATATTCAGAGTGGGAAAAATGCATTCTGAGACATTTCTGGCCGTCCATCCACGACGTTTTCATGAAGGCTGTATTGTAGGCTCTGGTGTCATATGTGGAACAAAAAGAAATTATTCAAAAATTATTCAAAAAGTCCTTAGGCTGCTTGGAGTGTTCAGCAGAGAGAAATCTTGCAAGTTTGTGTAGTCTACTTGGAAAGTGCTCAGGTTTAGTTTTGCCGATCACGTGATCTCTTTTCCTTCGCGTACGTTCGAACCTGCCAGCGACGCTATATGCTTTTTCATTTTGCAATTTTGTTTCTCCCTCTCTCATGTCTCAATAGACCTCTGACGCATCCCGCATTTTTCCTTCATTTTTGTTTTGCCATGTGTATACATTTTTCTTCCCGGATTTAACACTTCCACCCACAGTACCCAAACATGTAAAATTTCTCTTGCACAATTCCTTAGATCCTTAGACTGGTATTTCTGCAGACACCCCTTCCCATGCTGAATCTGAACCTAGGCAAAGTATTCAAATTCAT
The DNA here is from genome assembly GCA_029204085.1 of Mycena sp. CBHHK59/15. NCBI lineage: Eukaryota > Fungi > Basidiomycota > Agaricomycetes > Agaricales > Mycenaceae > Mycena > Mycena sp. CBHHK59/15. The sequence goes on along the minus strand of JARGXW010000282.1, from coordinate 33,914 downwards.
TCCTCACAAATTCCCAACTCAACGCAAGATGTGGATCAGATTATATTGTGCTCACAGTGTTCTGCAAGTCCTCCCACGAATTTAGCTTCTTTTTCACTAAATTTGGCTCATTTTACCGGCCTGTGGCACTCCCCGACTCGTTCGAGGCCCAATTAATTTTACCCATGCCCTTGTGAACCAGATTCAGTGCAAAACACTCTTTTATTTTTATTGAATTTCCTGTGGTTCCAGGGGCTATTTGGGCCACTTTTTTCGGCCTGCGGCGCAATGGTTCATCTATAATCTCAAGTTGGACCATACAACATCCCCCAGCATGGCAGACTAGTGCAAAACTTGAGAAACAAGGTGGAATAGGGGCCTGGGAATGAGCCTGCGGCACGCGCCTCTGACAGCCCCAGGTGTTATATCTGTGCATCTTGTTTCCGGTCACACTCTGGTCACAATCCAGTCACACTCCGGTTTCCGGTAAACCGGAGTATCTCGGAATGATTCGGATCATCTCGGACCATCAGGCCTTTGACGCTACAACACTTTACTAAGTGTTTTCCCGTTTATCCATACTTCTGTTCTTCTGACTTATTGTCTTGGACTTCTCTTCTCATGATTGATTACATAACCATCACTTCTTCCGACACCATCTGACTCCGGTTGCATGAATCCCTTATTGTCCTTATTTCCTGACTTACCAATCCTTCCAACCATTATTGTCTTTTCTCCTCTCATTCCTTTTTAGTATCAACAATTAGTTTGGTAGTATAAATATGTCTTAGATACTTCCAGTACTTCATCTGGAAAATTAAGGTTGTTTCCATGTTTCCTTTCATGGACTGAGTCTTAACTTCTCGTCTCGTCTGCGACTCGACTCCGGGGTAAACTCAGTACCCTCAGATGTCTTCTTCTTCATTCGATCTTCCTTCCGGTCCATTACCGGTCTTCCGGTTCATTTCCGGTCCATTACCGGTCTTCTGGTTCATCTCCGGTCCACCTCTGGTTGACCCCCGGACTTCCGGTCGACCGCCGGTTTCTCTTCTTCGCCATTCTGGCCCTTCTCTCATTTCGGCTCCTCCCCAGACAGTCGCACACCCTTCTGAGCTGTGGTGCTTGCGAGAAAAGCCGACTTCTTGACTCCAGTCCTGTTCCGGTTGTCCGGATCAATTTCCGGTTCCGGAGCTCCGCAGGACTGGTCATCTTCATTCTGGCTCAGGATATAACACCAGGCCCAATTGGGCCTGGCTTGACAGCGGCATGTGCATTTGACAGCCTCAGGCCCAATTGGGCCTGGCTTGACAGCTCCAGGCCTAATCGGGCCTGAGCTTGTTCCACACATGACACCAGAGCCATATTGTAGGGGGAGGGCAGACAATTTGAGCCGCTTCTGTGCAGGATAATATCGAAATTTCGCATTGTGTGCCGCAAGACTACCGCTGCTTTACCGCTTTTGGACGAAAAGCGGTCTTTTCTCTTTGGCAAGGTAGATGTCCGTGCTTGCTGGGAGGATTTGTGGGAGGAAGAAAGACAATGCTATATCGGAGGAGGGAGGAACGAGTGGTGTTTGTGGTGTGTGCGGGGGGGTTCGGCCGTCCCGGCCGATCGGGGCTTCCCGGGCTGCGAAAAGGGCAGCGGGGAAGGGCGGATCGGAAGGAAGCGGAGCGCAGGCAGGGCCGAACCCGTACACAAGGGCCACCAAGGGTCAGGAAAAGGAGACCCAAAGCAACCCAACCAGAGCGAAGCTCCAGGAGCCGAAGGCTCCGCGCGAGGGGCGAGAGAAGCGGGCCCGAGGCCCGACAAACAGAGCGGAGTGACGGAAAAAGAGAAAAGCTTTGTGTTGATGTGCTGTACAAGTACAAATGCAAATGACAGGACGTAGGAGTACGGAGTGACAAAATGTGAAAAGAGAAGCGCGACAGGATGCGCAGTAGTAAAGAGTGTCTACGAGTCAAAGTCAATAGACTGGACATCAACTGAATGGCCGTGAGCGTGCGCGAATTCAGCGATGCGAGCATCCCATGCACGGGTGATGGCCAGAGGCAGGATGCGCTCCAAGCAGCGCCAGTAGATGAGGAAGCAGAGGGAGGTCCAACCCCCAATCTTCATGACGACTTCGGGCGCGACGCCGGCTGCGAGCAGTTCCAAAGAGCCCCCGATGCGGTAGCTGTGACCGAAGACTAAATTGAGTCCAGCAGCGCGGAAGACGGCGGATGAGGAGCGCAGGAAGTCGTCTTTAATGAGGTGGTGCCAGCCAGTGGGCGTGCAGTATGCAAAGAGTGGCGTGTCCGGCGGCGGTGAGTGGTTGACGAGAAGATGGTTCCTGAAAGCCTGAACGGGGCAGAGGTCGGCGTCGACACCGAGGACAGCGGTGAGGAAACACTCGCCCCCGATTGAGCCGGTAGTCTTCGTCCAAACGAGGTGGATCGTAATGACGTCCTGCCCGTTGACGACGGAGAACGACACGCGCGTGGAGCGGCAAGTGTCGTGCAGCAGGCTGAACTTGGCCATACTGCGGATCAGGAGCTCGCCGAGTCGACGGCAGCCCCAGAAAGCGGTCGTTGCCGCAGACCAGGACGAAGCACCGCGCGGAGTCTCCAGATCCAGAGATGCGCGATACGCCCGCATGTGCTCCAGCATGATGGGACCGCGGGGGGGGGTGCTTGAACGAGACGCCGCCCTTGTCGGCCGACTTTTTGAGTGCCGGAAGCCAACCCTCATCGCCATGCCATGCGGCGTCGTTGAAGGTATGCCAGAGGCGAAGGCCGTTGAGCCAGTTCCGCACGCACTTCCCGGAACACGTGCCCACCGCGTCCGCGACAAAAGCAGCGAGTAGGAAGCGGTCCGCCGGCATGCGCGCTGTCTTGCCGATGTGCTCGCGGTCGCAGAACTGAGCGAAGCACAGGAGACCGGCGCCGTAGGACTCGCGGGTCTTGGGAACGTGCGTCCCAAGCAGACCTTCGAAAATCTTCGCCTGGAGGGCGCGTGAAATGCCGGCGTCCTCCAACGCGCAGTGTGGGACGAGTGAGTGCGGTGTCGTCCAGAAAAGGAGACGGCGGTCTGCCGGTACGTGGGGACGGTGTTCGCTGACTGCGAGAGCGTTCTTGTGAGCGGCTTTCCGTGCCTTCTTGTGCAGGAGTGCGCGGGAAGCCGCCTTGCGGACGTCGATAAGCACGCCCCGGGGATCTGAGATGCGCGACAGAGAAGTGGGCCGCTCATCCATGTATGGGTTGGGCGTGCCGACAGGGTTGGATGCAGTGGGTGGTGCCGAGACGATGATGGCGCGCAGAGGCGGGGTGAGATGGCCGGGTAAGGGCATCGGAAGTGCGCATGGAGCCGCGAACGGGTTGGGAGCGATGGTAGGGAGCTCCACTGGAGTACAGTGAGGTGCAGGAGATGTGAGCGGACCCACGAGAGTGGGAGAGCTGGAGAACGTCAGTGAATGCCTGCGTGTCGCGGCGTGGGACGCACGACAATGACCAAGGCGCTAGGGATGCTAGTGCGGTATCTACGGGACAAGAGGTGAGCCCGGCGGCGTCGGGAGGCGACCGCGCGGAGGTGGATGCGAAACTGGAAGGTGCAGGCAGGGAAAAGTACAAGTCATCAAGAAAACCTGTGTTGGCAGACAGATTGGGCACGACAAAGGAGGACGCGCGAGGCGGGGTAGAAGCAGCGGTAAGCGAGAAGGACCTGTGTCAGGTCAGTGGGGTGAAAGGGAAGAGCGAGAGTGCATACGATGTACGAGACGGCACGTGTGAGGACGGAGACAGGTCGGGCCGCGGGCCGGACTCGAGCGGTGAATGAGACGAATGGACGTGGCGGGTGAGGGAGGCAGCCAGAATGAGGAGCGGGTCGCCGAATGCGAGAGCGTCTGCGTCCGGCTCAAACCGCGCTAGAGAGCTCATCGATAAAGACGAGGCTGAGCTCGGCGGGTAGCCGAAAGCTGCGTACGAGACGAGGCGCGGACTCGCCGCGAGAGGGAGCGTCGGCAAGATTGTCGTCGGTGGGCACGTAGACGATCTTGGGCGTAATTGAGAGACCCGCGGAGATCGCGTAAGTCCGGCGTACACACAAGTTGATGCCCATGTTTGGCGAGCGCCCCTTTGTGTGTGTGCCGATCGCCCCCTTGTTATCGGATCGCATGAGAAGATGCATGTCGTGGATGTCGAGCTGGTCCAAGAACATGAACAACAACTCGATGGCGACTGCCTCTAGCCAGCAGATGTCGTGGCCAGGAAGAAGCGCCTTCCAGTCCGCTTTGAGGGGGATCGCATACCAGCGGGAGCCGATGATGATCCCGATGCCCCAGGAAGTGCTGGCGTCAACGTAGATCCCGAGGTCACGTAGAGCACCGATCGGGGCGAGCTGGCGGAAGAAGGAAGCATCGTCGAGCTGCCTCTCCCACCAGAGAAGCGTCTTCAACGCAGTGTTTGACAGGTGACGGCGGGTGAGCGAATTTCCCTTGAAACCTGACATTGCGTTTGAAAAAACTGCGACGCGTGAGCGGCCCTCTCTGTATAAGAAGCAGAGATGGCATAGGGCACCGTGAAGCTCCTGTATGGCGAGGAGGGAGAACGCAAGGTTGGCGCGCATGGTCGTAAGCATGTCACGCACGCGTGCGAGGTATTTTTGATGTTTCTCCTCCGGTAAAGAGACGCGGCGGTGACGCAAGTCCCAGAGGAGACCGAGGAAGACAATGAGCTCTCTGAAAGCCGTGCCAGTCTTGACCGGGTGCCACGGGCAGCAAAGAGGGTCGATCGGCACCAGTATGGTGATGCGATCGTATTTGAAAACGAACGTCCTGTCATGGAAAGTAAGGGAGGGGTCGGGTATGCGGATGACCGGGGTGTCGTCCTCGTACTTGAGGATAACGGCGTGATCTCCAGTCTCGGCCTTCCAGATATCAACGAGTGCGTTGCAGATCTGACCGGCGTTACTGCTCGCGGAAGATGCCCCGAATGGGTGACAGTGGTCCAGGTAGAGCACCCCATCGAAATGTACGACAAGAAAGGGCTTGTGGGCCGCGAGGACGGGACACGTGCGGTGAAAAGACTTGATATCAAATGCGCAAGCCTCCGCGCCGGCGGGAAGGGAAGCGACCTGATGTGAGAGCATCAGAATGACAAGATTGAAAGCGCAAAGCGCATGAGGAGAGGAGTGACGTCGTGCAAAGAACACCGTGCTGTGCAGCAGAAGAGTGTTATGGCGCGCGGTAGGAGGACGTGTGCAAGTGGGCACGGTATGTCACCGCGTGTCGGCGACAGAGGGCCGAAGCACGCAGGAGGAGAAGGCACCGTAGTGCACGAAGAAGAAACCGTCAATGCGCATCGTAAGATGGAAGCGGTGACGTTTGCAGAGGACCGCCGCCGAAGCTTTGGCATAAAAGAGACGTGGCCCCCGGGAAGATAAATGGAAGAGGGGAAAATAGAAAAAGAGAAATGAAAACTCACCACTTCGGCCATCTTAGGAGCCATGTCGAAGCGAGTTGGAAAGTCGAGCTTGTCAATGAAGTCGTTCACCGCTGGCGTGCCGGAACTAGGGTCACCCATCGAGAGGTCTCGACAGATGCGTTTCTTGGGGTCGAGACCGGGGCCTTGGTCGTTGTGTGAGACAAGTAGAGGAGAGGTGTAGAATGGCCCGCGGCAGACGCGTTCCATTTCTGCGTGGGAGAAAGGACCCTCCATCCGTCCCAAAGCGAGCTCCGTGCAGATGTACTCGCGAGTAACTTCACGATCAGCCTCAGCAGAAAGGTGATTGGGGATGATAATGGACGACGAGAGGAGCGGCATGCGACCGAGAGGAAATCCTTGACGAAGATTGCGTACCAGATCAGGGTAGGAGGCCGAAAGGCTGTGTTTTTCAAGAAGACGATGGAAAGCGTCGGCGTCGTATGGTTGAACGACTCGATCTAGTATGTGAGACAAAGTGTCAGGAGCACCCGGTAGCGGCGGGCGAGGATGCACAAAAGGCAGTAAGTCTGTGTAAGCAAGCGTAGTTTGTTGGGTAGCCAATTGCTCAAGAAGAGGAGGAGAAGCGTCGACGAACTCAGGGTACAAAGACCCCGGCTCTGACGCGAGTGCAGTTGGCGTCGCGGGAGAGTGCGGTGTGATCGCCGCCGCAGAGAGAGCAGGCGTGGATACGGCTGTCCCTGTGCGCGGCCGAACACGCTTTGCCGACGTTGAATGAGATGCAGAGTGACTGAGGCTGGGCCCCCCGAAAAGGCTGCTGAGTCCGGAGGTCTCGGTTGACAAGCTTGACGAAATGAGCCTTGCCATCCTGGAAGGCGGTGGAGCCTTCGGGATGTTTGTATGCGCTGTGTGGGCCCGTGCAAATAATGCAGGCAGGCGGAGCGCGGTCGTTCACGACAGATCCTTCGCGAGAACCTGGTGTCGAACTCCGGCGGCTTTCGCCATCACGCAGACGTCCTGTTCGCTTGTTCACAGGGAGTCCGTCCTCGTCTGGGAAGGGACGCTTGCGACCGGAAGAGGAGGAGCTGCTGGCGGATGTCGGAGGCGTGAGCGAGGTGCCGAATGTGCGAGCATGTCTATATGAAGTCAGCGCAATGTTTATTCGCGACTCGTAAAAAGGACGGTCAAACAAACTGCCGCTGTAAATCTCGTAGCGTAGCTCATGCTCGACTTGGTACCACACCGGGAAGAGCTCAGTCTCCTCGAAGCAGTTTAGGTTTGCGAAGAAAACGACATGCTGGGCGTATTCGGATGCGTGAGTATGTCCAAGAACTGGATCACCTGGAACAACAGCTGGACAAAGTTTCTTAAAAGATTCCAGTATATTGCGCGAAGCCTGGCGCCAAATGCCAGGAGTCAGACGAGAGATGTCCTCATCATGTAGTGCGCTCATATTCTTGGCCACGTGTAGTACGGTAATCGGCAGTGTCTGGGCAGACCCGGTCGTCTGCGGTCCCGGGATGGCTGTGGTGGCGATGGTGTGAGGGAAGTCGGTCGCCTGGTGAATGATGCGGTCGCTCCACCAATGCAACGGAAGGTAAACTTTGTTAGCAAGGGATATGTGCCAGACGTCCGGGATGGAAACAGGAGTGGACAGGGTCGCGGACATAACGTGAGGATTAGGCATGACCAGCGTACCAAAAACTGGGCAAAGAGCCTTGTTTTTCTCTGCGTCGCGTAACGCGCGATCTGCGTCTGACTTTGCCTTGTCTGTGTCTTTTGCCTGTTGCGTGTTCAAGCGTTCAGTCGCGATGAAAAGCGTCATATAGAGTGGGAGCGGGCCGCAGGCTGCGATGACTTCTTTGTCACCGATGAGAACGCGTTTCTGCTGGTCAGAATACGCGTAAAAAGGGAGGAGGGGATACCCAACGTCTTCAGTGGTGACGCTGGCAGTGGACGCGAGGGCTGCTTTGTATGCAAGTGTCAGCCTGATACTGGCCTTGTTGCCAGCCTCTCTCATGACGTTGTCCGCGTTTATGTCGGCCAGGTCGTGAGTATCGGGAGGAAGAACGTCGGCGCCGCGAGTTTTGTAACCCACGAAGTCGAAATTCGGGGGAAGCGGCAATGCGAGGCCAGTGCGAGATACGGGAGCCATGGTTGAGTGAAAAAGAGAGCAGAAAGAGAGGCTCGGGGACGATAGAAAGTCGTGAAAAACTTTCTGAGGACGTGGCGAGAGCAGAGAAAAGGTGTGGCTGTCTAGATTAGATGCATCTAATCTAAACACAGACGCGCGGACACAAATCCTGGCTAAGCATAACTACCTTGCCTTCACTCAGGCCGGCTCGCAGGCTCACCTTGCCAGAGCTAGCACCCGGCCAAACCTGGGATCTGCGGATTTGCTGCTAGTCCCACAACTCACGTTGCCTGGCTTTGCCAACACGCCCCGCCCTCAGCGGCTCCGCGTCCTTCGACTCCGACGACCTCCACGTTGCCTCTGACCTCCACCCCATCCTCCAACCCGGCCGCGTCGCCGTCATCACCGGCGCCGCCAGCGGTATCGGCCGCGCCGCCGCCCTGCAGCGCCTGCGTGACACTGTCTACGAGCACTGGAGCGAGGTCGGTGTGCTCCTCAACAACACCGGCATCAGCGGCGCCTCGCGCGGTACCTCCTGGGATGGCCTCGTCAGCTGGCACGCCGTCTTCGCCGTCAACCTCTTCGGCGCGTCAACGTCCAGCAGACGTTCGTGCCCTCAATGCTGCACCAGGAGACCCAGGCGGCGATTATCAACACTGGTTCGAAGCAGGGCTAGTCCGTGAAGCGCTTCTGATCTGCCGACAGCGGGAACACCGCGTATAATGCGTGCAAGGCTGCTATCAAGAGCATGACCGAGGGCCTCGCCCATGAGCTCGCGAGCGTCCGGCGAGTGTGACTGCCCATCTCTTTATGTGAGTCCCGTTTTGCTTTTCCGTGTCTTGTGTCTACACCCCGTCCATGTCTACACGCTGCTCCCTGCCAATTATGTGTCCGCTCGCTATCACTGCTGCATGCCCGCGCCCCTCCCTCCATTCCTCCTGTGTTCCTTTTTCACACCATCTGCCACATGCTTTTCTCTCCACGTGTCCCGCACCCTCACCTCCACTCGCTCGCGCTCTCGCCTACCTCGCGCGTCCCTGCTCCCCCGCTCCGCTCCCATCTCCCCATCCATCTGTCCGCCTGTCCGTGTCGAGAGTCTGCATGCCCGCCTCCGTGCGTCCCGCCCACCCTTTCGCGCGGCCCCTCCTCTCCTCGACGCCCCACATCCATCCTCCCTCCCTCGCGTCCATGCTCCCATCCTCTGTACCACAACCATCCCCGTCTTCTCTTATTACCCCTTCCTCTGTTCCCGCTCGTCGCTCGCGATTCCCCTGGCCAGAGTCCCTCCGCGCGTGCCGCGTGCAGAGAGGGATGCGGCGGGCGGGATGGTGGAAAGCGCGACGCGTCGCGCGTATATCACCCTGACGCGCGCCGCCTCTTCGTTCACCCGTCGTGCGCCTTCCATGGTGCCCGCTCTTCGCCGTCTTCGCGCCCCCTCCTTCACGCCCTTTGTGTGCCTACATCTCAATCGCAGTGTGGGGCGAACATTGTGCCGGGATGGGATGGGATGCGCAGCATGCGAGACGTGCGTGGCGGCTGACGCGCTTCCTCCTCCTGGCGTTAGCGTTGCGGTGTTGGTGTCACGCCGCTACGGGCCAGCGGTGGCGCAGCGTCCTCCACGCGCGGAGGCAGGTGTCGTCCATGTCGCAGGGGCATCGTGGTGGGCAGACGAGCTGCGATGAGATATGCGAGTGGGCTGACGGGTGTCTGTACTGTACTGTGCGGCTGGAGTACGCAGCGACAGGGATGCCAGATGCGTGTATGTCTCTAGTTCCGGCTCCTTGAGTGGGGCGGGGCACCTCTCGTCGTGTCGAGCGCGCATGCGGGGTGGTGTCGTGGATCAGGGTCGCGTTGTTTTGCGCATCTCGTCTCGACGTCAACGCCCATGTAGAGACGGCGAGATCGCGGTGCGTAGCGTGTCCTGATGTCGTGCGGGCTAGGGTGGTTATATCCGTGCCCAAGACCACAGAGAGTCCTAGCGGTCAAGTCCGTCGACTCGGCGTTGACTGTGTCACAAGAGTGGCACCACTGGCACGTTGACCACAGAGATTCCTAGCGTTCAAGACCGTCGAATTCCGCGTTGACTGTGTGACATGGGTGACGCCACGTGCTGTTACCTCACGTGTTTTCCTCCCTCACGCATGACCTACTCCGCCAACCGAGTACTATCCCCCAAAATCATCAGACCATCCCATCCAGTACATGAAGCAAACAAAAGATATCCAGTTCATAGCAAATTTAGCAAAAAAAGTACAGGCACAATTATAGCTCGACAACGACAGAGTTCTTTCTTTTACGTCTCCCTTCTCTTGAAGCTCTTCTAGCGTGTATCACCCACCTTCACTTTTCCCTTTTACTCCCTCCCGCACACGCCAACACCATTCGAAAGCACGAAGGGGAAAGTAGAGGGAACAAGGAAACATTCATGCACCCTCACGCCCCTCACGTATGCACTCCTCGAACAGCGCGCGGTAGTCGCAGTGCCAGCGGCTCAGCGGCGGGCGGCCCAGGCCGCGGACCACATGATGCGCAGCTGGTCCATCTGCGGGGGAGGGTGGCTAGCAAGGTATGGCGTGCAGAAGGGTGAGAAGGCGAGAGGAGGGAGGAGAAGATAGGGAGGGGAAAAGGAGGGCGAAGAAGAACAGAGGGCCGAGAGGAGCCAGACGGAAGGTATGTGTGGTATGTAGTAGTGTCGTAGATTGATAGCTAAAATAAATGCAAGGGGCCCAGGCGCGGCGTCTGCGATCCGCGGTGTAGAAAGAGAGAGGGAGGGCAGGAGCAGCAAGAAGAAAAGGACGGCGGCACGGGGGAGAGGTGCGGGACATAGGGTGTAGCAAAGGTACGGCAAGGCAGGAGGAGGGATAGTGCACAAGGATACGGACGACAACAGAGTTCCGTGAACAGACGGCAGATGCGTGGAGGAGACGAGGGAGGCAGTAGATCAGGTAAACGGCGGCGCACACAAACGAGGTGGCGACCAAGGTGAAGAATCGCGAAGAGAAAATAAGAAGAAAAATACAAGCAGGCAAACCAAACGCACCGACCACACACCTCATTAAAACCAATTTCTCCATTTTTGAATCTGCTTTGCAGTCCGGTCAGCCCTGTGCAGAGGCTGAGGACATAGTTTCGGACTCTGGTCGACATCTGGGGCAATTAGCTCCTTCCCCTTCATCCTGAAGTTCTCGGTCTCCTCACCAACCACGCAGGACGAGCTACAATCCCTTCCTCAATCCAGTAAAGGAGGGTAAAGATAGAGATGGGGGTAATGGTGGAGATGGTGGAGATGGTGGAGATGGTGGAGATGATGGAGATGATGGAGATAGTGACAAGGGAGATGGTGGAGATGATGGAGATGATGGAGGCAGTGACAAGGGAGATGGAGAGGATGGACCTCCGAATCCACCCGAGCCAAATCCCTTCGATGAATCTCTGTCTCAGTTCTTTGCTGCCATGTCCTGTGCTATCGGAAAGGGTATAGGTAACACGATCACTCAAGACGAAACCACCAGCGACAAGACTAGGGCCCACGTTCGGGACCCCGAGGTCTTCGATGGCAAGGACCCAGAGAAACTTCGGACATTCCTTTTCCAAGGAATTCTCAACTTTCGCGACTGCCCCACAGCATTCCGCCATGATCACCAGAAGGTCAACTACATGATCTCCTATCTCTCTGGTGATGCGCTCGGGTGGTTTGAACCTGCCATCGTTAACCCTGTCTCTAACATCACTCCAGTTTGGCTGAACAATTACGACGTGTTTGTCTCGGAGCTCCAGCTCAACTTCGGCACTTTCGATCCCCGACAGGACACCGAAAATGAGATTGTTGCTCTACATAGGGGCGATGGACAGCACATACAAAAATATCTTGTCCGCTTCAACAAGCTATCACAGCTTACGGGCTGGAACTCTGTCGCACTCCGGAAGGTCTTTTACAATGGCCTTCCCGAACGAATTCAGGTCAAACTCCACGATCTCCCTGGTGGTAAACCCATGCCGTTGGACATTCTTAAAGTTTCCACACTATCCATTGATGCTTCCCATTGGGAATGCCAGAAGGAACAGAAACTTCGTCACACTCGCAATCCGACCACCTCCTCATCTTCGAAATTCGTTTCCAGTGCCTCCGAAAACAAGTCCGGCAGCTCCGATAATAAGTTCGGTATGTGGTCCCCTGCCAATAGAGGTGATTTCAAGAAGAAGGGTGTTGCGGTGAGCGGAGCGAACTCCGGTAGATTGCCCACTCAATCTTCTCCCACCCTGGAGAAACCTTGGGCGAAGGTTCTCGACCCTGATGGCAAATTGACTGCTATTGAACGATCCCGTCGGATCACCGGAAATCTCTGCCTACTTTGTGGAGGAAAGGGTCATCGCGCTGACGAGTGTCCCAAGAGAAAACCGGCCTCCGGTCACGCTGCTACTACTACTACTACCTCAGCTCCTGCTGCAACTCAGTCGGGAAACTGAGTAGCGACCCTCGGGGCTCTGCACCACCTGAGGGTTGTGGAGTTATTCCTGATTGTGCGGTTCAATCCTTCTTACGACTTAACGCATCTGCTCTTTCTGATCCGAATTCATTATGTCCCATGCTTCACTCTCCTCACGTTCCGTCGGACTTCCGGACTCTTATTGACTCCAGTTCGTCCCACTGTTTCATAGACTCAGTCTTTTGTACAAAAAATAATCTATCACATGTTTCTATTCCTCTGATCGGCCTCTGTCTGTTTGACGGTCCCTCTGGGACCGTCATATCTGAGATTGTTCATATCGACATCTCTTTTCCCTCTGGTGACACAACTTTGGTTGACTTGTATGTCACACCTCTGGATTCTGCCTGCTCTGTTGTGCTTGGATACAATTGGCTCACCCACCACAATCCGTTGATTGACTGGGTTTTGGGCCAAATATCTTTCCGCTCACCTGGCTCTGCTGGTCCAACTCCGGCTCCATCCGGAGTTCCTCTGTCAGCTTCCGCCGAATCTGTTCCTCCTTTATCGGAGCCATCTGTCACTCCTATGGTCGATGCTAAACCCCCATCGATCTCCATTATTGGAGCAGCTGCCTTTGCAAGAGCTCTGCACGCCAAAGGTAGTCAACTATACCGCCTAGGCCTCTCTGAGGTCTCCGGTCAGGCCTCCGATGCCTCGGAAATTCCAGATTTATCTGGACTTCCGTCGGAGTACCATGACTACGCTGATGTTTTTTCGACCTCCGAGTCGGAAAAGTTAGCACCCCATCAGCCATACGATCTTAAGATCGACCTTGAGGATGGAGCGGCTTTGCTGCCCAGTCCCATTTACTCCCTGTTCCAACTCGAATTGAAGGCACTTCGAGAATTTCTCAATAAGAACCTCAATAACGGGTTTATCCGACAATCCACTTCCCCTCATGGCGCTCCGATACTTTTTGTCAAGAAGAAATCGGGTGAACTTCAGCTATGCGTGGATTTCCGAGCCCTGAATCGTATCACTCAGAAAGACCACTACCCGCTGCCACTTATCTCCGATCTACTTGACGCCAGACACCAAGCAAAGGTCTTCACCAAAATTGACCTTAAACATGCCTATCACCTTGTTCGGATCTCTGATGGCGATGAGTGGAAGACCACTTTCCGCACTTCCTACGGCTCGTTTGAGTGGTTTGTTATGCCTGAGGGCCTTACCAACGCTCCTGCAGCGTTCCAGCGTTTCATGAATGGCCTTTTTTCGGACCTCCTCAACGTCAATGTTGTTGTCTACTTGGACAACATTCTCATCTATTCGGAGAACCTGGCGGATCATCGATGGCATGTCCGAGAAGTTCTCCGATGCCTTCGGAAAGCCGGTATTTACGCTTCTCTTAAGAAGTGTGCTTTCAGCGTTGACACTGTTGAATTCCTCGGCTACATTATTTCCCCTAACGGTCTCTCCATGGATGAGTTGAAGGTCAAGGTTATCCGGGACTGGCCGGAACCCCGAAAGGTCAAGGACATCCAATCTTTCCTTGGCTTTGCCAATTTCTACCGGTGCTTTATTGCCAACTATTCTGATATTGCACTTACACGACTTACTCGGAAGTCTGAACATTGGATCTGGTCATTTGAATGCCAAAAATCTTTTGATAGCCTTAAACTTGCTTTCACTACTGCTCCAATCCTGACACATTGGATCCCAGGCACCCAACTCACTCTTGAGTCGGACGCCTCGGACTACGCTATAGCTGCAATTCTCTCGTTGACCTTGCCCTCCGATGGCGAAATTCGCCCTATTGCCTCCCACTCTCGGACATTGGCGGCAGCCGAGCTCAGCTACGACACCCATGACAAGGAACTCCTTGCCATATTTGAAGCTTTCCGTGTCTGGCGACGCTACCTGTAGGGTGCAGTTCCTCCAATTGATGTCATCACCGATCACAAGAATTTGGAGTGCTTTTCTACTACAAAGCTCTTGACATGCTGACAAGCTCGGTGGTCCGAGCTTCTCTCTGCATTTAATTTCGTCCTTCGGTTCAGACCGGGACGACTTGGCGGAAAGCCCGATGCTCTCACTAGACAATGGGACGTCTACCCAAAAGAGGGGGATAGTGGCTATGCCAATGCAAATCCGCATAATTTCTGTCCAGTTTTCACTCAGCATCAGCTCGGCGCATCACTTTGTGCATCCTCACTTTGGACTCCGGCACTTCGAGCAGGACAACTCATGGACGTTAACCAGTTGCATTCGGATATCCGAGCAGCCCTTGTTTCGGATCCTATCGCCTCACGATTTCTTAACAACACTTTGGACCCCCGGTGGGTCATTTGTGACGGTCTTCTTTTTCACAATGAACACATTTACGTACCGGACGCAGCAGAGCTCTGACTCTGTGTACTTCTCGACAAGCACAATCACCAGCTCACTGGTCACTGGGGACAGAACAAGACACTCGTGCTAGTCCGACAAGAGTACGTCTGGCCTGGACTCTGAGCCTTTGTTAAGAATTATATCCAATCATGTGTTTCTTGCAAATGTGGCAAGTATGCTCGCCATAAGCCCTACGGATCCCTTCGGCAACTCCCGGTCCCCGAGCGACCTTGGGATTCTATTTCCATAGATTTCATCGAACAGTTACCCATGTCCGATGGTTATACGAGCATCCTAGTCATTGTCAACCGCCTTTCAAAGATGGGACTATTCATCCCTACTCACGGTAAAATCACGTCGTCTGAATTAGCCCATTTATTCGTCCTTCATGTTTTCTCCAAGCATGGAGTCCCGAGTCATGTCACCTCCAATCGGGGCTCCGAATTTGTCTCTCACTTTTTCCGTTCCCTGGGCAAAGCACTCAATATGTGTCTCCACTTCACCGCCGGTTATCATCCATCTACCGACAGACAGACCGAGCACGTCAACCAAACTTTGGAACAATACATTCGGATGTACTGCAATTACCAGCAGGACAACTGGGCTCCACTTCTTCCACTTGGCGAGTTTGCATACAACAACACTCCTAATGACGCTACGGGAGTTTCTCTGTTCTTCGCCAATAAGGGCTATCATCCTTCGGTCACCGTCTACCCCGAGCGCGACCTCACATCCGCTCGGGCCCGAGAATTTGTTATGGATTTAGATGCCCTTCACCAGGAACTCCGAATGCACATGGCAGCTGCCCAGAAGCGCTACCAAGGACCTGCTGATAAGCGGAGGTCTCCGGACCCCAAAATTTCCATTGGTAATGAAATCTACATTAACGCCGCCGGATTCCAAACAGTCCAACCCGGACATGCGTTCTCCGAACGATACTATGGTCCTTACAAAGTTATTGCTCAACCTGGACCCGCTTCCTTCACTCTTAAACTTCCCCATGATATGCGCCACATTCATACTGTTTTTCATATTTCTCAACTCGAGCTTGGACATCTGAACACCATCCCTGGGTGCGTCCAGCCTCCACCACCTCCAATCGAAATTGATGGAGAGCTGGAGTACGAAGTCACAGAAATTCTATCAAGTAAATTTGATCGGCACCATTGGCCTCTGCTCATATACCTTGTTCGTTGGGATGGCTATGCCGGAACTTCGGAGGAGACTTCATGGGTGAGAGCTGATGAACTTGACAACACAGCTGAACTTGTTGAAGAATTTCACGCCAAGTACCCAGAGCTACCTGGCCCACTATAATTCCGGACTCCAAAGGACCTTGACTCAAACTTATTGTCTTGAACTCAACTCCAGTTTTTTCAGTACCACACTTAAAGAAAGCACGAGAGGAAAAGCAGAAAAAATTACAAGTTCAAAAAAATTATTATAGTACATTTTTGAGCTGCTGTTACATAACGTGCCTAGGAGCTAGCATTGTTACCAACTGAGCCAAAAGGCCACTATGACAGGTTAATCTGTCATAGGCTTCCCGGACTATATATACATGAGTACACACATTTTGCATGCATGTAACAGCCGCCCTCGGCCTCCGACTCACTCCCCGACCTGGACCACTGACCTACTCCCTCGCACCTCCCTCCTCCTTGGCCCCTGGTGCCTTCTCCCTTTCCTTCAAGCTCTGCAGGACAAAACCTGCGAGCTCCGACAGAGCATTCACCTGCAATTTGGTGTACCGCTCCATCTTGCTGTTATGACGGCACTGTTCCTCGAGCATGTGCCTGAGGAAATCCGCGACGTCTCCGAGCTCGGCCCCGATGGAGCTGAGGTCTCTGTCAGTGGCAGCGTGCGAATGGGTGTACCGCACCTTGCGGTTCTGGCACCGCTTGCACACCTGCCCCTTGTGGTTGGTGCTTCGGACGCACCGTGCACCATCCTTGGCACAACCTGCACACTACGAAAATAAAAGTCAGTGAAAAAAAAAATGTCGGAACTCCGACTATTATGCACCTTCTGCGGGAACTTGTTGCCCTCTGCAGCCTCCACCTCCTTCCTCGGCCTCTTGCTTGGGCTGGCACCCTCATCCCCACTCTCCTCCGGTGCAATGGCCTTCCGCTTCCCCACAGCCTTGCTTTTTGCCGCATTCCGTGCGGCCTCTGCCTCCTCCTCGGCCTTCCAAGCAGCCTCTTCCTCCTTGGCAAGCCACACGGCCTCCTCCTGCGCAATCCTGTGCCTCTCCACCTCCGCCGCCTCCCTCTTTGCCTTGCGCACCTTGTCCTGCACATCGTAGTCGCCATCGCTGAGTTGGGCCTCGGCGTCCGTGTCGGAAAGGGCGAGCAGGTGGGTGCAGTACTGCGCAGTCGTTGGTTCGGGGGGCCATGTTTGGCAGGGAGTAGTTTTTTATGGGTTTGGAGATGGTGGGGGTATGGGTTCAAGATGAAAATATCCCCATCATAGTGGCAGGCTGGCTTATATACCAGGGGATCTCGGCATCCTGGGCGGATATCCGGAGCACAACTTTGGTACAGGCATCTGGCAATGGTTTCCGTTTTTGGGCACCTCTAGGGATCAGCGCAAAGAGGGGGATACTGTCACGATTAGATGCAAATCTTATCATTCCAACACCTATCTAAGCGCTCGAGATGTAAGTGCTGGATGACAAGAAGGCTATGACAGAACCTGCCCCGAAGGATGATGTCATGATGATGTCAGAGATGATGTCAGAACACGTTGAAGAAGCAGGACAATGAGAACATGTGGTTACAGGTAGTTGCAGTATATATTTACATTAGTTCACACGGTTCGCTAGACAGTATAAGTAGAGTAGCCATTACGCTGTTGTAGTTTAACCTTTTATTCCATCATCTTCGAGATCTACACGAGCACCACCCAATCCCTCTCATCTTACCGAAGAGTGGACGCTTAAGGTCTTGACTGTGACATAATAAAAGGTTACCCCTCATACCCTCGTACCACCCCTTACCAACCTCCTTTCCCTTTCTCCCCACCTACTCACTTTACCTCTTTACCCTTTCTGCCACTGCAGCAGTCTCTTACCTGAAGACCCATTTCCCCCACCAACACCTCACGTCATCCACACCAACATTAAAAAATTGCAGCGCCCATCTTGTGCGGTTCACTCGAACAGACGACACTGTGCTAAGGGAAACGTTGAGCCTGTCCCCGCACCATAGTAGTCAAAGGAGCACTAGCCTAATCCTTGGAGAGGGCTATCTCGCAGCCGCGGGGGGAGTCGTAGAAGACCCCGAACTGTTCTGTCAGCAAAAGACTGCCTCGACCCCACCACCTGCCCTTGTGGCATACCGAACCCCCGCCCGGCTTTACAAAAGCCGTGATTCCTACCGGGACGACTTACCGCATCCCCCTATCTGACTCCAAAGAAAAGTCCGAGCTATACCACTCGGCCGTTTCCCAAAGATCACCGACCAGCCCACTCCCGCCCCTTCTTCCTTCATCGGCCTTCCAGTCGATAACCCGCAGAACTAGAAACCCGCCTCCTTCCCATCGCACTGTAATAGCGCCCCGACCAACACAGCTAATTGAAGCTGCGTCCCCACCCACACCTCCGAAACCCCTATCACCCGCGCCAATTGAAATGTCACACCCCTAGACCCCTGCTCACCCAATGGAGGAGGAAGCCCCTCCCCAAACCGATATGTTGCAGTCCCCGTTCTGGGATGGAACAGAGAAGATCAACCCCCACACTCGGGATCCTCATGGATCTCTTACGCAAAGACCCCGCCGATGTTCGACAGGAACGACAAATCCAAGTTTGAAACTTGGTTCGACACCCTGGACAATTACGTCTGGGCCTACGCCTCGGAGTTCAACACCGAGAAGAAGAAAATCACCTTCATGGTGTCCCTATTGGGCCGAGAAGACGGAGCCCGGTGTCCGGTGTCCAACTGGGTGTGGAACTGGAAAAAGAAGGTTTGAAGGCAGGGCACCTTCGAGGAGAATTGCGACTATCCAGAGTTCCTGGAGAGTTTAGCAGAGACGTTTGCCGACGGAAACAGCACCCAGATGGCGCACATGCACCTTACCACCACCTGCCAGGGCAAGACCGCCCTGGTAGACTTTATTCAAGTGTTCGAGTTGAACACGGAGGAGGCAGGATACGACCTGTCAGATCGAACCGGGGCCCATGACACCTTTTTGGTGGAGACCCTAGAGAACCTCGTCTCAGACAAGGTGTGCAGTCAGCTCAATTCGGGCTGCTGGAGGCTCCCACGATCTACCAGGAGCTGAGACGAAGGCTGATGCAGTCAGCCGGAACATGGAGTGGCAAGCGCTCTGGAAGGCCCAACAGGCCAGGATGTTCTGGGTACCCGCCCAGAGAAACAATACTACTGCACCAGCAGCACAGACAACCCTGCCCCAGGGATATCAGGGGACAGTGCCAAACTTGGCAAAGAAGATTGGGGCCGGCGAGACCGCCCCCATGGATGTGGACAGGAACAAGGCGAAAGGCACACCCTTCCCATGCTACAACTGTGGCAAGGATGGCCACATGAAGTGGGATTGGCCTGAACCCTGCAAGGGGAAATTCAATATCTGGGCTCTCAAGCCCGATGACTATACCCAGGAGGAGTTGGCGGCTTTGGCCGCAATCCTGAAAGAAAAGGGTTTTTAAAGGGGCCCACTTGCGGCCAAAGTGGCACCCCCTCCGGTTACGAAATGCTCCCTGGTTCCGATTAACACTATTAGATACACAGATTTAGTTACGGTTACTGATGTGGATGGACCTACTCCAGTAGTAGAAGGCCTGGACTCGGCAGGAGCCGAGGAGAATGTACATATAGAAAATGATGCTAGTCTACAAAAGAACATACATGATTTCCTTGTAACTAGTGTAGAAAAAGGACAAAAAATATGTATCTTGGAGAATCAGAATCGGTTATGAAACTTAAAGAACAAGAAAATTGATACAGAAAATAAATGCTGGTGCGCGTTTAAGACTCAACTAAAAAGGCCCCTGGAACCCAAACCAGTGAGAAAAATAGTGCGACGAAAAAGGGTGACAATGTCACAGAGGCTCAATCCTCGAAAGAGGAGGAAGCACCTAAGGAGAAGGTGGGGAAGCCGATTGATGTGCCGGCCGGCCTAACAGGACTGAAGGCGGCCAAGTGGTTATCCCACAGGGCAATCAAAGAGCAGCAAGGAGATAAGCTCGCGAAGGAGCTGAGGGAATTCCAGAGGCAGCGGAAGCATCACGAGATGCTGGTTCCAGTCACGTTGACCACGTTGGACACAGGGAAGATGCACGCAGTCAAGGCTCTTCTTGATAATGGGTGCATGGCCACGTGCATCGATCGAGACTACACCAAGGCTGAAGAATTTGAGCTACACGAGCTTGAAGCGCACATCGTTGCCCGGAATGCCGATGGAACCGAGAACACACAGGGAAAGATCACTCATTATGTAGAGTTGATCATGTCTGTCAGACCCCATTTGGAGAAGCAGAGATTCCTTGTCACAGGACTCGGCAAAGCCCGGATATTCATTGGGTACGACTGGTTGTTCAAGCACAACCCTGTGATCGACTGGAGAGTGCAGACCTTGCTCTTTATCGGTGCCCGCCGGAGTGCAACATGACCGGCACGGATTCGGAAGAGGAGACCGGTGGAAGAACGAGTTGGAAGAAGGAGAATCCTTCTACTCATGGACTTCGGAGACACGATTGACTTAAGGTTGAAAGAAACCCAGTCGCAGAAAATGGCAGAAGAAGCCAATCGCGGAAAAGAGCGGATGACAGAGGAGAAGATTCCGGAGGAGTACCGGGAGTACGTGAAGGTCTTCGTGAAGGAGTCGTTCGACTCGTTACCCGAGAAGAGACAATGGGATCACGTGATCGAGCTTAAGCCAAATTCAAAGGCTGTAGATTGCAAGATTTACCCACTCTCAGTGACGGAACAGGAGAAGTTGAACGAGTTCCTGGAGGAGAACTTGAAGAGCAGGAGGATCCGCCCCAGCAAATCGCCAATGGCTTCGGCATTCTTTTTTATAAAGAAGAAAGACGGCACCTTGCGGCCTGTGCAAGATTACCGGAAGCTCAATGAGATGATGATTAAAAACCGTTATACGCTTCCGCTAATTTCGGATTTAGTCAGTAAGCTCCGAGGTGCCCGATACTTCACGAAGCTAGACGTATGATGGGGGTACAACAATGTACGGATCAAGGAGGGAGATGAGTGGAAGGCAGCATTCCGCACAAATCGATGGCTGTTCGAGCTGCTCGTGATGTTCTTCGGGCTTACCAATTGCCTGCGACATTCCAGACGATGATGAGCAATCTGCTCAGAGATCTCATCAATGAAGGAAAGGTCGCTGTCTATCTGGATGACATCCTGATCTTCTCCGACAACCTGGAAGAACATCGTGCGTTGACGAAACGAGTCCTGAAGGTACTCCAGGACAACAAGCTGTTCCTCAAACCCGAGAAGTGCGAGTTCGAACGCACGGAGATCGAATTCCTAGGAGTTATCATCTCCTACAACTCGATGAGGATGGACCCTGCCAAGATTAAGGGTGTGATGGAGTGGCCAGAACCAAAGAACCTGAAGCAAACACAGGCGTTCTCAGGGTTCACCAACTTTTATCGCTGCTTCGTCCAGGGATACAGCGAGGTCGCCAAGCCACTCACACGGTTGACAGGGAAGGAAGGGTTCCAATGGGAACAGGAGCAGAAGGACGTGTTCCAGAAGCTGAAGGACCACATTGCCGAGGACGTGGTATTAGCATTACCCATGGACAACGGCAAGTTCTGGTTAGAGGCAGACACGTTGGATGGAGCGACGGGAGCAATCCTGTCACAGGAGCAGGAGGGCGAATGGCGCCCTGTAGTGTTCATGTCACACGGACTGAACGAGACCGAGCAGAACTACGAGATCTATGACAAAGAGATGCTCGCAATTATGCTCGCCCTGGAAGAGTATCGGCAAATGTTGATGGGAGCGCGGCAAACATTTGAGATTCTGATGGATCACCAGAACCTGGAATATTTCAAAAAGCCGCAGAAGTTGAATAGGAGACAGGCCCAATGGATATTGGAGTTAGCAGAATACGACTTCACCCTTCACCACTGGCCCGGAGCGTTGAACAAGAAGGCAGATCTCTTATCTCGGAGATCGGATCATGACCAAGGAAAAAACGACAATGATGACGTCGTTCTTTTGAAACCGGAGCACTTTTGTGTGCAAGAAATTGTGCTCGACGGACCGGAGACAGAGATCCTGGAAGCGATCAAGAAGGAGAAAAAGATAGACCAGAGCGTCAAGCAGGCGCTTTTGAAGAAGCTCCCCGGGTGGGAGAAGAAGGATGATGTCATTTATTATAATGACTTAATCTATGTTCCACGAGATGAAGAGCTACGCAATAAGATTATTGGGCTACACCACGATAACCCCTTGCTCGGCCATCCAGGAGAGAACTGCACGCAGGAAATG
Organism: Mycena sp. CBHHK59/15; assembly: GCA_029204085.1. Taxonomy (NCBI): domain Eukaryota; kingdom Fungi; phylum Basidiomycota; class Agaricomycetes; order Agaricales; family Mycenaceae; genus Mycena; species Mycena sp. CBHHK59/15. The sequence goes on along the minus strand of JARGXW010000282.1, from coordinate 12,085 downwards.
GTAGAACATAATTATTGGTGGCCATGACTAGGAAATCAAGTCGCGAAGTATTTGAAGGCATGCCAGAGGACTAGGGTTCATCACTATCAACAAGGAAAGCTGAATCCGCATCAGATTGCCGAGGGACCTTGGCAGATTTTCAATGGATCTTATTGGTCTGCTGCCAGTCAGCAATGGGCTCGACACCATACAGGTATGGGTCAATACCTTCTCGAAGATGATCCATTGCGAGCCAACAAGCATGGAACAGACAAGCAAGGGGACGGCCCGGTTGACCTGGGATCAGGTGATTAGATATCACGGAGTGCTGCAGAAGATTATCTCGGATCGGGATCCCAGATACGTGTCAGGGTTCATGAACGAACTGAACCGGCTTATGGGGGTTGAAATGAACCCAAGCACGGTGTTTCACCCGATTACGGATGGGCAGACAGAGAGGATGAATCAGGAGATTGAAAAATATTTCAGGGTTTTCATTAATTATCGACAATCGGACTGGTCCGATTGGCTGTCCTTGGCAGAGTTTACGCATAATGACAAGACGAGCTCGTCGACGAGTATGTCGCCATTTTTTATAAATACGGGAACGCACCCCTGGAAGGGGATAGAAAACACAGTCGAGTTGTACAATGAAGTCGTGAACGACTTAGCAGAAAAAATGAAAAAGATCCGTGATGAGGTGGCAGCTGCACTGGAGAAAACCCAGAAAACAATGAAAAAATATTATGACGTTAAGCGTCGGGAAGCGCCAGAGTTCAAGGTCGGCGATCGGGTCTGGCTAGAGGGAAAGAACATAGCCACAGATCAGCTGACAGGGAAGCTGGAGGATAGAAGGCTGGGGCCTTACAAGATCCTGGAGAAGGTCGGCGCGTCGGCATACAAGCTTAAGTTGCCAGAGACAGACAAGTCACATCCAGCCTTCAACGGGCACTGCTTACGCCGTATGAGGAGCCCCCCGTGGGAAGGAGAGAGAAACGACCACCACCTAAGATTATCGGCGGAGAAGAAGAGTACGAAGTGGAGGAGGTCCTCAACCATAGGAAACGAGGGAGGGGATATCAGTATTTAATAAAGTGGAAGAATTACCCACTTTTGGAACGGACCTGGGAGCCGATGAGGCACCTGACGAATGTGAAGAAGCTCTTGGACAGATATAATGTCGAGCACAGGATCGCAGTTCGGGTGTTGTCGGTAGAGTCCAAGCTGGGAGGGATGACCACGGAGGAGAAGACGGCGTTGGCTGCAGAATTACGGAAAAAAGGCTTGATGCCACCAAAAATGGAGGAGTCTGCAACCTCGACGAAGAAACAAACGGTCCCTGTCTTTAAACAGGGACACTGGGACTATTTAATTCACCGCTTCAGGCCAAAGCAGGAGAAATTGGCATACCCAGAAAGACAGCTATTTGACCCTGAGACGGGCAGATTTAACATCTCAGCCAAATTTCCTTTGCTGCCAGGAATCGAAGACTACTGTTACGTAACGTGCCCAGGAGCTAGCATTGTTACCAACTGAGCCAAAAGGCCACTATGACAGGTTAATCTGTCATAGGCTTCCCGGACTATATATACATGAGTACACACATTTTGCATGCATGTAACAACTACACTCGTTAATTGTCGGGACGACGATCCTAGAGGGGGGGTAATGTCACGATTAGATGCAAATCTTAACATTCCAACACCTATCTAAGCGCTTGAGATCTAAGTGCTGGATGACAAGAAGGCTATGACAGAACCCGGCCTGAAGGATGACGTCATGATGATGTCAGAGATGACATCAGAACACGTTGAAGAAGCAGGAAAATGAGAACATGCAGTTACAGGTAGTTGTAGTATATATTTACATTAGTTCACACGGTTCGCTAGACAGTATAAGTAGAGTAGCCATTACGCTGTTGTAGTTTAACCTTTTATTCCATCATCTTCGAGATCTACACGAGCACCACCCAATCCCTCTCATCTTACCGAAGAGTCGACACTTAAGGTCTTGACTGTGACAGATACTGTCATGATCCATTCTATTGGATTCTATTGGACACCGTCGGACTTACTAATCATCAACTCTGTTATATACCGAGCCGAAGGAAGAACAAGATGAAAGACTCCGGAACCGGAACCGGGAACCAGAGGATGGGACTTCCGGAAAGTATATGGGGAGATAACGCAAGCACCACAGGACAGTAGGATGTGCGTACTACCGAGGCCGGTGAAGGAAGGAAGACCGGGGAATTAACCGGAGGACGACTCAGTGCAAAGCAGAGAGCAAAGCAACGTTAATTATCAAACTGAAGTACATGGCATATGTTAAGGGTTTATATAGCTAAGTCCTAATTGTATTCCTAAAAAGGTGCGAGTCAGGTGACCTGTCGGACATAACAATAATACGAGTCCCAAAGAGGATGGAGAAGTGATGTCAGAGAAATTGACAATAAGAAGATGGATTATAAAGACGGATAAACGGGAAACACTCAGTAATTCTTCATTGCGTAAAAACCCGATGATCCGCAATGAGTCCAAGGATATTCCGTCCGGTTCCAGGCTCCGGTACCGGACATGACCGGAAGGTCAAGGACCGAGAAAGCATGGATATAACAGTATCCCCCTCTTGTGTTCCTTGCCCTCAAGGAACAGAGATGGAATTGCGGCGTCCAATGAATAATGGTTCTGGAAATGGCCGGAATGAAGTGTTCCAAAACCGGAAAGGTTCTAGAAGGTCACGTCCTGTTGATATTGTACAACCGCAGTCATGGCGTGACTTATAACTTCTTTCTTCCACCCCACCACCACCTCATACACAAATGCCCCCCTACGCACCCGGATACAACCCCAGCGACGGTGGCGACGACCACAAAGACTCCGGCGGCAACCGGAAAGGCAAGAGGAGAGCGACCTCTGGTGAACTGGAGGACGACCGGTGCGAACAAAAGCGCCAGCGGAGGGAGCAGCGGGCCCAGGAACACCTGGAGCGTCTCCGGGTCGAGTTGGAGGAAGCAGCGGCGGCTTGGGCTGAGATGGAGTTGAGGGAGGCCCGGATCCGGCAGGAGCTGGAGGGAATGGACCGGGAGGATGCGGAGGACGAGGACGAGGAGACCGGGGAGGAGTCGGTTGGGGATGGGGGCCCCAACAACGAGACTGACAGTGACCGGGAGAGGGACCCGGGACAAGGTGCGTAGCAGTGACTGGAACCGACTGGATACTAACTATTATCCAGAGTGCGACCAATGCAAGAAGGTCGCAGAAGTCTGCGTTGTCGAGGGTGGATCCCGTGTGACCACCTTGGCCTGCAACCGCTGCAAGGCCAAAAAAGTCAAGTGTTCCCTGGTCGGACCCTCCAAGCGGGTCAACCAGCGCGAACTGGTGAAGACGCAAGGGAAAAAGATGACCGGAACAAGTTCCGGTAAGGCCACCACCCGCCACCCCCGGCCCCGCTATATCGAATCGTCTCCGGAACCGGATGTCGGTCCTGGACCGACCAGAACGACAGGGGAGACAGGTCCCAGGACCCGCATCGACGACATGCGGGTCCGGATGGACCAGCTCGAGCGTCATCAGGATGCTGTCGAGGCATCCCAGGTGAAGAACCAAGCCCGCCACCACCGCGTGAATCTGGTCCTAACCGGACTGGTGAAGTGGCTGTCGAGGGATTACTTCCCTGATCACGTCCCGGGGTGGATGGTGGATATCATCCAGGGTTTGGAGGAGGATGGGCAATCGGTGGAGCCCGAAGAAGAGAGGGAAGAGGATGAAGAGCGACCGGAGCTGGAGCCGGAAGCTAAGGAAGAAGAAGAGGAAGTGAGAATCCGGGTCAGTCCGGAGTGGCCGGAAAGATTCAGGATGGACGAAGAAGAAGGAGTGAGGGTAGTAGAAGAGGAAGGAAATGAGTCTTTGCCCCCGATCCAGGTGGAGGATCAACCAGAGGAGTCGGAGGATGATTAGATATTTGTACTATAAAAATTTCTTCTGAAAAGATTTCTTTCTTGATTTTCTTGAATGATAAGAGAATCCGGAGTCGACCGGAATAACCGGAAATACCGGAAGAGTAAGAAGAGAAGGATTTCAAGGGTTTGGTCCAGGCTTGTTAGGAAAATGTCGATGAAAATTGTCGATATGTTCATCGGCATCAACATCATCCACACTAACCCAGCGAAACTGTTCATCGGTGTTCTCGTAGCCCTGCCATTCAACCAAGTACCGGAGCTGGGTCCGGGGCAACCGGAAACGGCGATCAATCTTTGAGTCAACGATTTGTTTGATCTCATACTGTTCTTCACTGTCAATGATTTCTACTGGAGCTGGAGGTGGTTCCTCACGACCGGGAAATGGATTCGGAAAATGGGGCTCGAGTTGAGATATATGGAAGACCGGATGAACTTGTGAAAGGCTTTTTGGGAGACAGATGGTATAGGAAGCCGCACTGGGTTTACCAATGACTTCGTAAGGCCCAAGGTGAGTTTCCGAGAATTTCAGAGTGGGTTGTTTCGTCCGGATATACTTTGTCGTGATAAATGCATGGTCGCCGATCTGTAACCGGGGATCCGGAATACATTTCCAGTCAGCAGTTTCTTTATATCGCTGCTGAGCAAAAGTAATTTGCTCCCAGAGATACTGATGAAGGTCTTGGAGATCGACAACATAGTCTTTGGCATACATGTTCGCGACATCGCGTTCCGGGTGGATATTGATAGCCGGATTATAGCCTTTATTTGCAAAGAACGGAGATATTCCGGTAGAGGCATTCAGAGAATTGTTCAAAGTGAATTCAGCTAGGGGAAGTAGTTCGTGCCAGTCGTCCCGCTGGTACGAGGTATACATCCGGATATATTGTTCCACAGTCTGGTTCATGCGTTCCGTTTGTCCGTCCGCTTCCAGATGATAACCGGAAGTATAGTGCAGCTCCATAGAGAGGAGTTCACCCAAGGACCGGAAGAAAGATGAAACAAATTCGGAGCCCTGGTCACAAGTGACATGGGAGGGGACACCGTGCTTCGAGAAGACGTGAATAAGGAAAAGCCGGGCAAGTTCCGGAGAGTCGATATGAGTGTCACCAGCCACGAGAATAACCTGCTTTAGAGGCACGGTCAACTATGACAAGAATAGTGTCGTACTCGCCAGAAACCGGTAATTGATCGATAAAGTCGATAGAAATGGAATCCCATGGCCTGATGGGAACCGGAAGAGGCTTAAGCAATCCGTAAGGACAGTGCCTAGGCTTCTTGTTGCGCTGGCAAATAATGCAAGATCAACAATAGTCCCGGACGAAGTTCCGGCATTCTGGCCAGGTATATTCTTGGAGGATGAGAGCTAGAGTGCGATTCTGACCAAAGTGGCCGGAGAGAACATGGTCATGCAAGTACTGTAGAACACGTAGTCGCAACTCCAGAGAGGTTGCAGAGACCAGAGGCACATAAATGCACTCATCAAGCCGGAGAAGACCGGAAGGATCGAGAGTCCAGCAGGAAGGGTTACCAGAGTTCGCAGCGTTAATACCGGAAACAGCGGCAGGATCATCGTTGAGATGGTTGCAGATATCTGAGTAAAGCTTCTCAAGATCCATAACAACAGTAGCTCGAAGATGTTATATCCATGCATTCTCAGTCCTTGACTTTCCGGTCATGTCCGGAACCGGACGGAATATTCTCGGACTCATCACGGATCACCAGGTTTTTACACAATGAAGGATTACTGAGTGTTTCCCGTTTATCCGTCTTTATAATCCTTCTCCTTATTGTTCATTTCTCCGACATCACTTCTTCATCCTCTTTGGGACTCGTATTATTGTTATGTCCGACAGGTCACCTGACTCGCACCTTTTCAGGAATACAATTAGGACTTAGCTATATAAACCCGTAACATATGCCATGTACTTCAGTTTGATAATTAACGTTGCTTTGCTCTACGCTCTGCACTGAGTCGTCCTCCGGTTAACTCCTCCGGTCCTCTTTCCTTCACTGGCCACAGTAGTGCGCACATCCTACTGTCCTGTGGTGCTTGCGTTATCCTTCCATATACTTTCCGGAAGTTCCGATCCTCCGGTTTCCGGTTCCGGTTCCGGACTCGTTTATCTCGTTCTTCCTTCGGCTCGGTATATAACAGAAGAATGATTTCCTCGAGAAAGGTAGCACAGAGAGATGCAGAGAGTTGATCTTGGGTGAAAATTGGGCAAAGGTTTTGCGGATTAAGCTGGCCATAAGCCCTATCCCCCTCTTTAGGGTAGAGGTCCCATCGTCTAGTCAATGCATCTGGTTTACCTCCGAGCTTTCCGGGTTGGAACCGGATTACCATGTTGAAATGGCAAAGGTACTCGGACCACTGGACTTGGCGACGAGTAAGAATTTTCGTCATTGCAAAGTACTCCAAGTTCTTGTGGTCCGTGACAACATCGACCGGAAAGGTTGATCCCTCGAGATAATGTCGCCAAATGGTGAAGGCATCGAAAATAGCGAGGAGTTCCTTGTCGTGTGTGTCGTAGTTGAGCTCCGCCGGACCCAGAGTCCGTGACCGGAACGCAATCGGGTGAATATCACCATCGTCTCCTTGAATTGAGAGAATGGCTGCGATCGCATAATCGGAGGCATCAGATTCAACGGTTACTTGATGACCCGGAATCCAATGGTGCAAGACCGGAGCCTCCGTATAGGCGTGTTTTAGTGTGTCGAAGGATAATTGACAATCTTCTGTCCAATTCCATCGGACGTTTGACCGGGTAAGCCGGGTGAGCGGAATCGTGATGGAAGAATAATTCCATATAAAACGCCGATAGAAATTGCAAAAACCAAGGAAGGATTGAATATCCTTGACTTTGCGGGGAGTAGGCCAATCCATGATAGCTGAGACCTTCTCCGGAGACATCCGGAAACCTTCCGGAGACAGGATGAATCCGAGATACTCGCAAGTAGTTACGCTGAACTCGCATTTTGGAAGTTTGCAATAGAGTCCTGCGTTCCGCAGACGTCATAAGACTTCCCGGACGTGACTAGTATGTTGGGAAGGGTCGTCGGAATGGATGAGGATATCATCCAAGTAGACGACGACGTAAATGTCCAGCAGATCAGCGAAAATAGTGTTCAAGAATCGCTGAAAGGCAGCCGGAGCATTTGTAAGTCCTTCCGGAACAACCCGGAAGTCGTATGAGCCATAGCGAGTATGGAAAGCTGTTTTGGGCTCATCGCCCGGAGCAATCCAGAGAAGATGATAGGCGTGCCAGAGATCGAGTTTGGTGTAAATTCGTGCTTTTCCAGGAGCATCAAGGAGGTCGGTGATAAGTGGAAGTGGATATGTATCCTTCTTTGTGATCCGATTTAGACCTCGGTAATCGACGCAGGGCCGGAGAAAACCATCCTTCTTTTTAGCAAAGAGGATTGGAGCCCCATGACTAGACCGAGACGGATATATGAATTCGGCTTTCAGTTTGTTGTCAATGAACTCCCGAAGAGCAACTAACTCGTTCTGAGAAAGTGAGTAGACGTGACCGACCGGAGGAACTTCGCCTTCCTGAGTTTCGATTTTAAGGTCATATTCTCGATGAGGAGGAAGATTGTAAGCCTCCTTCTCCGAGAAGACATCGGCGAAGTCGTGGTATTCCGGAGGAAGACCGGAAAGGTCCGGAACGTCGGCTGAAGCAGAACGAGCCTGGGCATCCTCTGTAGGACAAGCACGCAAGGTATACTGGACAGTATCCTTGTCTCGAATAATAGCACTATAAGCCGCAGGTGATACCAGTGACACAAGGGGAACAGAAGTGAATGGACGAGGCTTAGGAGCCTCCGGAAGAGGCGGGGATGCCTCAGAAGTGTCCATAGAAGGACCAGAATCTGGCGAAGACATTGGAGTCGGTGTAGGTTTCTCGTCCGGAATGACCGGAATCAGAGATTCCTCGTCCGTAATCGGAACTACCGTAGCTGGAACAGACTTAGCTGTCTGTGATGTCGACGATGAATCACCGGATTGACCAGAACGGAATGATATAGTAGCGTCAGACCAGTTAATCAACGGATTAAAGCGGTTGAGCCAATTGTATCCCAGAACCAAGTCACAAGGCGAATCAAGATGGGTAACGAAAAATTCCATAGGATGGACGTCGCCAGATGGGAATCGGATTAGCAGCCGAAGCTGCCGATTAATGATTGTTGAAGAGCCGTCGAGATACCGGAGTCTAACCGGAGCTACCGGATACGGTGAAAACCCATTTTTTTCGCATTCTTTCAACGATATAAAACAATGAGAAGAACCAGAATCAATAAGAGTTCGCAAGCGGATTTTGAATCCCGACGCAATTCGTGACAGTATGGAAAGAAATAAGGTTGCATATTCTTCCGGACCAGAATGGGTATAGTCCGACCAGAACGTAGAGACATGAAGTTCGACGTAAAGGGCATTAGGGGAAAGAGTGGAAGCGTTGAGGCAAACCTCAGGAAGCACCCTGGAGTCAACGCAACTCGGACCGGATGCTGAGGTATCCGAGCTACTGATTATTTTTTTGACTCAGAGGATTCGGCGGTTGTAGCAGGCTTTTCAGCTGTCGCAGATACCGCCTTGGCCTGAGCGTATTCCGGACGCTTCGGACACTCCGAAGCTGAATGACCGGCACCTCCGCAGAACATGCAGAGATTGAGTCAAGATCGGTGTTCTCTTTCGTCCTTGGTGAGTCTCCCGTGCTTATCGAGTTTGTCGGCATACGGCTTTGGAGTCCGACCGGAAGACTGCTGAGCCGGTCTACCGGAAGGGCTTCGTCAAGATGATGACGAAGTAGGGTTGCCAGACTGCCTTCCGAAGGGTTTCTGACTGGAGGGGAAATTAGACGGTTTAGACAACGAGTTGACGCTCTTGTGATCCTTTGACTGATGACCGGAATTTCCGGAGCTTCCGGGATTTCCAGAACCAGTACCACCACTGCTAATCTTCTCATGCTCCTGCTCTCGCTGTTTCTCTAATTCGTGTTTCCAATAGCGAGCATCAATCCGGCGGGCAATATCTTTGACCCCAAGTAAGGTGTTGACATAGTTGTGATGAACCATTTCATCTTTGAGCCGGCGAGGAAGACCCTCGTAGAATTGATGTCGCAGGGCATTGTCGCCCCATTGGAGTAAGGACTGCGAGACAATCGAAACCGATGATATAAGTAGCAATCCGATCTCTGGATTTCATCCGGCAAGAGCGGATGAGATCTTCAGCATCTCCCACCGGATCTTGCGGACCAAAATTCTCCTGGAGTTCCTGAACAAAGCGCGGAAAATTTCCGTCCCAAGCCAGAACGGAACCGGAGTCGTAAAGATTTGGTTCGAACCACTGCTGAGCAGTGCCCCGGAGATATGAATGATATAGAAGATCTTGTCATCATCCGAAATAAAATCCTGGTGACGTTCCGCAAAATGCAGGTAACACTGAGTGAGAAAAGACTGGAGTTTCGCAGAGTCAGAGCCATCAAAAGTATCTGGGTTGCAGAGATTCAAGTGAGTAGAACGAGGTGGAGTCGAGGAATGTGTGACATAGGACTGAATTGAATCCCAGAACGTACAGATAGTGCTGACAAGCAACTGTTCCGCAGATCGGGATCTGGGGGAGGAGGACCCGCCGGACCGGGTCCAGGTCCGGGTCCGGGTGGAGGACCACCAGGACCACCAGGACCACCCCCACCTCCACCACCTCCACCACCTCCTCCAGGATGACCACCGCCTCCACCATCTCCGGGAAGATCACCTCCATTATCATCATCGGGATCAGGAGGGTCTCCATGCTCCGAACCGGAGGGTGTATGATCGCTACTGCCATCGCCAGGTTCCTCGGCCTGAGGAACCAGAGGTAATCCGGTAGAACCGGATTCCTCTACATCCTCAGCAATAGGAGGATAAGGAATCGGTGAAGTGCTCTGCTGAATGACTCGAGCACGATCCAGATATGGAGATTGTGGAAAAACAGTAGGATTTTCTGGAGTGTGAGGACTTTGAACGAGTCCCGGAACATTAACCGGAAAGATTGTCGGAGCGGAGAGGGAGACCAGAGCTGTTGTTGCAGCTGTCCGGCGTGTGCGAATAGCGACATTAGGAGGAAGAGCAATTTGGCCAGAGCGAATAGTCGACATGGAATGAGAGGGTGAAGACAAAGGAACAATCTGCGAGTAGAGACGAGATTTGCGACGACCCTCAGAGATATCGGGTGCCACAGGATTAGAGGGTAGGTGTGACATAACCAGCCAGGATAGGTGAGTTTGATAATACTGTTATATACCGAGCCGAAGGAAGAACAAGATGAAAGACTCTGGAACCAGAGGATCGGAACTTCCGGAAAGTATATGGGGAGATAACGCAAGCACCACAGGACAGTAGGATGTGCATACTACCAAGGCCGGTGAAGGAAGGAAGACCGGGGAATTAACCGGAGGACGACTCAGTGCAAAGCGGAGAGCAAAGCAACATTAATTATCAAACTGAAGTACATGGCATATGTTAAGGGTTTATATAGCTAAGTCCTAATTGTATTCCTAAAAAGGTGCGAGTCAGGTGACCTGTCAGACATAACAATAATACGAGTCCCAAAGAGGATGGAGAAGTGATGTAGGAGAAATTGACAATAAGAAGATGGATTATAAAGATGGATAAACGGGAAACGCTCAGTAATTCTTCATTGCGTAAAAACCCGATGATCCGCAATGAGTCCGAGGATATTCCGTCCGGTTCCAGGCTCCGGTACCGGACATGACTGGAAGGTCAAGGACCGAGAAGGCATGGATATAACAAACTCCAACTTTGCCATTGGCTCTTATTATCATGAACACTCTTCCATATGCTCTTCGACAATTATGCGCACATACGATTTGTCATGTGATCACGGAGGTCTCGGACCTCCGGCTCCTTGACAATTACTTTATTGTTCTTTCTAAATTCTTCATCCCCATACATACTACAATTAGTTTATTGTTTTAATTGTTTCACACGGAAATATCTCGGACTCCGAAATTAGTATAAATATTGCCATGTACATATGTTTATCTCAGTTTGAATATCGACTAAGATTGTGCCCTATCTCTGTCTCACTCTCAATCTGTCACTTCTCGAAATCAGGCCTTGGGCATAGGGAAAGGCACAGCGCACAAGCTGAAGCCAAGCCCGCTCCATTTGTCGGCACCTGCCTCCGACCTCTGTTCGGACTCTGTCCAGATGTTACATGCATGCAAAATGTGTGTACTCATGTATATATATTCCGGGAAGCCTATGACAGATTAACCTGTCATAGTGGCCTTTTGGCTCAGTTGGTAACAATGCTAGCTCCCGGGCACGTTACATAACACCAGACTTCACAACTATCTACGAAGTTTTATCACGACAGAGTCCCACCCGTATCGCTCACTTCACCTCTTCATCTTGATAGAACGTTCCGGACTTCTGTCGGCCTCCGAGAGTATCCGACTCTTGACACCAACACTGTTTAGTGATGAAGAACTTTAATAATCAAACCAACGAACAGAGGCTAAACTACTTAGCTTAAATACTAGTAAGCTAATTGTTTAGTGAAAGACAATAAGGGGGTGAAAGATTAGTAAGTATAAGTCCATGGACAATTAAGTTGTCAAGGTAATCTTATGAAGGATTAGTAAGTATAAGTCCATGGACAATAAGTCGTCAAGACTTATTGTGAACGATGAGTAAGTGTAAGTCTGTAAACAATAAGTCGGGTCGGAGTTGACAAGAGCCGGCGGGCCGATGAGTAAGATGAAATGAGTAAGTTGGATAAACTCCGGAGATGGTGGCACGATCAGCTAAGCTGACTAATCGCTGATCACCGATCAGAGTTGCACGTACATAACAGTATCCCCTCTTAAGACCCTTACCCTCAAGGGTCTTCGGAGTGGTACCGTAGTGCAAGTCCGAAATCTGAAAGTCCGAAGATGCTGAGAAAATCCGAAGATTTATAGATGACTGTGGAATGCCATGGCAACTGAATCAATGATGGTTCGATGACGACGCTGATAGCTGTGGGGAGTATAAAGTCTGGAGTGGTTTGGAGTTTGGACACTGAACTTTTAACCCACCAACGCTATGTCGCAGTCTACATCTAACTCTAACTCTGGACAAACTCTGGGATAGCGG